>PVKS010036534.1:0-19279 GCA_004027875.1 Aplodontia rufa
AAAAAAAAAAAATAAAAAAAAAAAAAAAAAAAAAAAAGAGCTGGGCCGCTGGAGGCCAGCATCCCCAGCCCTGGGAGGAAATGAATGGGCCCCTCCTGGCATCAGCACTCACCTCCACAATGCTGCGCAGGTCCTGCACGTACATGCGCTCTGTTTCCACAATCTCCCTCACCACCCGGCCCAGGTAGCTGAGCTTGTGGAGCGCAGGCCCTGATGCCGCCCGGCTGTTGAACGGGGAGAGGGAGCCCTTCATGTTCAGCCAGCTGCTGGAGTTGTTGTTGCTGTTGGGGGCATGCCGGCCATGTGGGGAGCCTGCCCCATTCTGGGCTGAAGCCTCGGGGCCAGTGGGCTCCTCCATGGCACTGTGGCTGTCACGGGAGGAGCCAGATGAGGAGGTGGTGGACGTCAGGCTTGCTGGCCGCTCCTGGCTGCCATCTTGGCGAAGGGCGGTAGAGACGGGCATCCTGGCATTGCTGCCTGGAGGGTGCACCTCGGGGAGATTCTAGAGCAAAAAAGAAAGAAGAAGGGTCACCCTCCAGTCCCCAAAGAATCAGAAAGCAGAAGGAAGGTTGCCAGGGAAAAGGGAAGGGTGGATTGGGAAGTTATTGTTAATGGGTACAGAGTTCAGTTTTATATGATAACAGTTCCACAGATGGCTGCACAAAGGCATGAATATACTTAAAGTCTCCTGACAAGTTAGGATGGCAAGTTTTAAATTAAGTATATTTTACCACAATTTAAGAAATAAAACAGAACTGATTCCAATGAGGGCCATTCTCTCAGACATTTCTTCCCGACTCCAACAGCTCCACCTCCATCATTCCCAGAGCAGAAGAAAAGATAGCTTACACCAGGGGACAATAAAGGGCCTAGAAATTTAAGGCCCCAGAAAAGTAGAGAGGACCCCTGGGCCAGAACAGTGGTCCAGGGTATCTTCTGAAGAACTCGAAGCCCACTCCTGCCATTTGGGCAAAGTGTTTAGCTTCTCAGAGTCTCAGTTCCTCACGTGTAAAATGACCGTGGGTACAGCCTGCTATGGTATTGATGAAAGGTGTCCCCCAAAAGCTCAATGTGAGACAATGCAGGGGGGAAAAAAAAGGCTGAGAGGTGAAATGATTGGGCTATGAGAGCCTTGACCCAATCAGTGATTAATCCTGATAGGGATTAATCGGGTGGTAACTGTGGCTGGAGGCGGTGGGTTGTTGTGGGGGTATCTTTGGGGTTATATTTTGTATCTGGCGAGTGGAGTCTCTCTGTCTTGGTCTGCTTTCCTCGGCTGCACTCCTCCACCATTATGTTCAGCCTCACCTGGAGCCCCATGGACTGGAGGCAGCCTTCTACGGACTAAGGTCTCTGAAACCGTGAGCCCCGAAATAAACTTTTCCTCCTAAAATTGTTCTCGCCGGATCTTTTAGTTACATCAACAAAAAAGCTGACACTGCCCCAGAGCTGTGTCCTCAACAATGAAGTGACCTGCTGTCTATTCAGCTCTGAGCATGGTACATGGCACAGAGCAAAAACTCAACCCATCAGTATGGTGATGGTAATGGCAGCTGTCAGAAAGCACATCCCAGGTGCCTGACTGTCAGGGCCTGTGCTGGGGGAACATACAGGGATGGGCGAAGACCTAGCTCTTATACATACCAGCAGGCACTATTCTCCCTCGGACTGCAAACTCTCAGACACAAGTGGCTTCACCACATCCCTGAAACTTTCTGGATACTGATGTGGAAGTCAGAGGAGATGGTGGCATGGCTGAGCCAACTTTATCCCCTGCTCCACCCCCGACACTTAGTACAAGCAGGCTCCTGACTCAGTCTGGTCAGGAAATTCCCCAGAGCTGAACCACGGCTGAGTCTCTCTCTGCAAGCTCTCCTTAGCACAGCGGGGTAAGAGCAGCGTAACAGGCAGGAAACTGCACCCAGGTGAGGCAAACACAGCCTCAGGTGGACTTTATTCCCCAACAGATGGTGCAGCTCACAGGCAGGCCCACCTAGAGCAGGGAGGGAGTGGCGGCTAGAGCCTACTTCAGACACTCCACACCCACCCCACAGGACCAGAGCTCACCAACACTTTTCAGAACGTTCACTTGATGGCTACTGGCGGGGGCATTCTTGAGCATCCCTCTCACCTCTGCTGAGCAAGTTTTCTAATATTAGCCTGGGACTCAGAAGCTACCGAACCACAGACATAGCCAAGAGGCGGAGGCTTGGGCTACCAGGAGAGAATCTGGAAAGTCATCACTCTGGTATCTGTAAGATGTATGTCTTTTCTGTCAAACTTGAAAGATGTATAATAGTCTACTACCTCCATTACCCCCTCCCTTTCTGAAGACTAACTCCCCCACATGTATACGCCCACTTGCGTGGGCCCACCTGTGTCCGCCCACCTCCTTCCTAGGACCCCTTCCGGTACCCGGCCATCTTCTTCCGGGAAACATGGAATCCCTACTACCCTTGCCATGTGTGCGGCGACCCCCACCCCCATTATCTCCCAGTCGCCGCCTACTCCCTCTTGCACCTGCCTCCACCTAATCACAGCCAATCGCGCAGATTGTGCACCTGAGCTCCTCCAATTAGGGCAAAGGGCAGTATTGCGTCAGGTCGGCATTAAGGACCCCTCACTCCCTAGCGAGGCGCGCATTTTTCTTTCGCCCTTCGGCCGAAGTAAAATTTCTGCCTTGCTCACCCACACCCGACCACGTGTTTGATTTCATTTATAACATATCCTCAGCATTGGCCTCTTGGTTTTGTGCCTCTGCCCCCACTTGCAAGCCAGCACTCTGGACTCTGGCTTTTGCAAATACTGTTCTCTCTGCCCGGTGCCACACCATTCCCCAACCTTCAGGTCTCAGATTAGAAGCCACTTCCTCCAGAAACCTTCCCACATCCCCAAACCTGGGGGACACCCACTAGGTACTCTCACAGCAGGTGTCCTCTTCTGTGCCACTAGCTGTGTGATACTGTGACTAGTTTGAGACCCTCAGCCTTGCACTGTAAAGTTCTTAAGGACATGGGTCAAAAGGACTGATTTGTCAAATGAACAACAATGGTATACAGGTTGATGCTTTTACTAAATTAAAAGTCAGGCGGGCCAGCCCTTCTCGCCATCTATCACTTAACGCAGCCAGGGCCCTCTGGAGCACAGCACTTGTCATTCTGTATCTCGGCTGGGGGCAGGGGATAGGGGTCACCTTTGAGGTGCTCTTTAAAACCCTCTTAAGTGGCAGAAGAGTGGCAAGAGCCACTCCAGCAGGAAGGGAAAAACCCAAGCTCCACCTCCATCTGTGACCCCCCCATCTCCATGGCACTCTGATGTCCTTCAAAGCAGTTGCACAGTCAGTCAGCGCCCCCATCCCCATGAGTCCCAGCTGGAACAACAGGGCAGGAACTTATGGCCTATGACCTTTCCCAGATCCCTGGGGTTAGTCACCACCTGTGGGGAAGCTAAGTGGAAAAGGCCCAAGTCCCAAATGGATTTTGCAGCCAGACAGGTCACGACCTTAAAGGATCAATCACAGCCCAACTCCAGCCCATACATGCAGTGAGACTTATCTCTACAGGGTACCTTCTGAAGGTCACTCTATGGGGACCCCACTTTGAGCCCAGAAACTAAGACTTTTCTATTTGGAGAAGTTTTAAAAGTAGAATTCATGCCTAAATCCTCCTGGGGCTAAAACAAAGCAAAGCAGATACCTGCTAAAATGTTCTATGTGTACCCACAGTACCCCTCACCCCCCAAAACAACTCCATGCAGTGGCACTATCAGGACTCCCCTCCCCTATAAATGCAGAGTGGAGGCCACAGAAGTAATAAGGGGTAGGTCCTGGACTTGGAAAGCAGGCTCCAGAATTCAGGCTCCACCAGGCACTCTGCCTAGCTGATGGATTTCACACCAGTCAGGGCCACAAGCAAAAGATTAGTCACAGTCCCTGGATGCGTCAGAATAAGTCATGGGGGACCCAGGAAGACTTGGAAGACCAGGGCCTACAACATAACACTCCAGAGGACTGAGATAGCTATTTCTGGACCTGCCTACCATGTGGCCTCTGGCCATTCATCTCCCATTGGAACAACCCAGTAAAATACAAATTCTAGGTCAAAGGATCACAGGCCATAGGGAAGCAGAAAGGAGAAGGAAAAAGGTCCCTAGGATCAGATTATAAATTTCTCGGGTGACGAAAGAAACCCTGCAGTGACCCAGAGAACCACTGATGATGTCTCCTAGGTAGGAGTTGTCACTGGAAAAGAACCTAGAGGCCAAGAAAGGGAGGGCTGAGGACAAACAGCGAGTAGAGCAAAGCAGGATCCATGTGTGGGCTGTCAGGAGGGCCACTGAGGGTGACCCAGGAGACACACCCCAGTCTGGAATGCGCTCTGGCTGATCTGAAGCAAAGAGCACAGAGGCCAGGACCACCCACCACTCCCTGGGCACGGGCAGCTTTTCCTTCCCACCTGATCTGGTAACATACCCAGGATAAGAAACTGGTTCCTCAAACTCCTATTGGAAGACACTGTCTGCTGGGGAAAGAGGGGAGAAGGCAGACGGCAGCCAGACCAGCAAGTCCACATCCAACCCATCCAGCCACGCTTAGGTCTCCAAGTTCCCTCAGCATCTCTTGCAGATACCTCTTCTAACTTTCAACAGGAGGAAGTTATCAATCCATGAATCAGCCTTCTAGAAAATTCTACATCTCAAATCCTAAGCTGTAAAGCCCTCTTTAACAAGGTCCCAAAAGACCACCTCTCTCTCTTAAACCCAGGGCCTCACACATGTTACATAAGCACTCTACCACAGAGTCACACCCCCAGCTCTTTTTTAAAAAAAAATTTATTTTGAGACAGTATCTCAGCTGGGCATGGTGCCACATGCCTGTAATCACAGCAACTCAAGAGGCTAAGGTAGGAGGATCATTAGTTTGAGGCCAACGTGGGCAACTTAGTGAGGCTATGTCTCAAATTTAAAAAAAAAAAAAAAATTTTTTTTTTTAAAGCTGTAGTTGTAGCTCAGTGGCAGAGCACCCCCTGGTTCAATCCCCAGGACCAAGAACAAAACAACAACAACAAAAAGACTGGGTCTTGCTAAATTGCCCAGGCTGGCCTCCAACTTGCAATCCTTCTGCCTCAGCCTCAGCAGGGATTATAGGCATGCATCACCAGGGACAGGTATCTCCTTCCTTTTCTCTTTTTAAACTTTCTTCAAATTTAAATATAATCCACACCCTTCCTCTACCCACACCTGTCCAGGTTACACAGCTCCACCTCCTGAGAATTGGCCCTGAATCTCCCCAGGCATGGAGGCAGGCAGGCTGCAGCAGGCCCCTTGGATTCCCAGCAGGGCGAACTGGGGCCAAGTCTCACATCCTTCCCCTCCCAACCATGCCTCAGCACCATGCCCTCTGTGTGACCCAACAAGAATAAAAGAACACCCCAGGAAGTGCAGCAGCCTCTGTGTTCTGTCCTCAGGCCTCTTGTTACTGAGGCAGTGAGATCCTGCTTCCCCACCATGCTCCCTCCAGAAGGGATCATCCCACAGGGGCATCCCCCTGGAGCCTTCTGGAATTCTGTGCTTCTGGTCCTGGGGAATCCCCAGGAATCACCACAATCCCTGGGCCCTCCTTCCCAGGCAGCCAGCACGCTGAGAAGGAAGGAGGGGTGAACCATCTGGAGGGCAGGTAGACTGGAGCCTCCCCAGAAAACATTCTGGTAAGGAGAGGCTGACGTCATCATGACTTCCCTTCATCCCACACCCAAGAGCAAGAGCGGAAGCTCCACAGCACCACACCTGTGTGGAGGTGGGCAGAAAAGGAACAAGGTGGTTCCCCCAAAGGCAACTGCTCCAAAGTCCGCTGCTCCAGCAGGGGAAGAATTCTCCCACGATCTTCCCAGTGGGACAATCCTTCCCTAGCTGGAAGGTGCAGCCAGCCCTCCTCCATCCACCTCTGAGCTAGACATCTACGCATCCCAAAGATCTCAAAACCAGGGTGCCAAGGAGGCTTTGACTTTCCCCAGAACAATCCCCCAACTCCTTTTGCACAATCTCCTCCACAAGGTCACCAGAAGGAAGCAACAGAGCAGCCACGACTTTTCTGACAAACAGGATGGGGAGCAATGTGCACTTCCACAGAGATCTCAACCGGAGATCCTGAAACCGCGGGGCTGTCCTCTCCCAGTTCAGCACACCCCACACCACACTGCTCCAGAGCTCAGCTCTTGCCGGTCTGTTCCTGCCGCTCCTGACCCGTGCCCTGGAGGCTCTCCAGGGAAACGGAGAACCCAATGGGGGTCTGGCTTTTTACACTTTCCCCACAAAAACGTTCCTCACTCTGACTCCTCCCATGCCTCCTGGAGATTCAGGGCCCTGAGCACTTGGAGAAGGATCCCTGGGGAGCGACTCTGTACAAGGTGCACAATGTGCTCTGTAGAGATTGCATGAACAGTGTAACCAGGGTTTCTGGGCCACCCAAAACCAGCCCAGCTGGCTTAAATTTATTTTCTCTTGGGAATTTGTTTTCCCATCACCAAAGAGCAGCAGGAGTCCATGATATCTGGCTGAGTCCCTGCAGCAGGACCACAGCTGTCAGGAAGAAAAAGAATTGTGGTTTCTGTGCCAGCTGAGCCCTCCCACCTGAATTCCAGGGGGAAGTCTGGGCTTACAGACTGAAGTCCAGAAAACTCGCTCATCCTGGCCTTGGAAAGGGCGAAGCCTGGCACCTCATTTCACCCACTCCCCAATGTTCCCACCTCCCACAACCCCAACATTTTCTCATGACATTTCTCAAACTTAGAATGCATCCCTTTTACAAATGTAAATGCATTTCCTTTAGAAAGGCCCCCTCAGGGGCTGGAGCAGGGGTTCAGCCCTTGCCTGGCATGCGTGCGGAAGCACCACATACACAACAAAGTGCCAGAGCAAATGAAAAACTAAATAAACTTGATTCTTTCTCTTTGTCTCTCAGTGTCCCTCTCTTCTCTTTAAAAAAAAAAAAAAAAAAAGCCTCCTCAGTCATTTCTAATCCCTCCCAATATGCATGCTATAGAAGGACCCCTACCATGCCCCTACCCTGGATATCTGTGTTCTAATCCTCCAGCTCTACAACACCTTATGTGGCAAAGGGGATTTTACAAATGTGATCAAATTAAGGATCTAGACTTGGGAAGATTCCCCTGGATTATCTGGGTGAGCCCACTGTCATTTTAAAAGAGACCCAGCAGAAGTCGGACAGAAGTTTTTATGATGGCAAACACAGAAGGGTGGAGAGAAAAAGGTGGAAGATGCTATGCAGCTGCCTTTGAAGATGGAGAAGGGGCCACGAGCCAAAGGGTGTGGGAAGCCTCAGGAAGCTGGAAAGGGCAAGGAAACAATTCCACTCTGGAGCCCCCAGGAGGAACACCACTCTGTGGGCTCAGCCTACCTTCTGACCTCCAGAACTTTAACAAATGTGCATTGTGTTAAGCCACTAAGTTTGTGGAATTTGTTACAACACCAGTAGGAAACTAATATATACTTCTCTGAATTTAATGACCTGGATATCAGTTAAAATCACTGGTCCATGGAGTTCACATATGCAAGCATTTCTTTTGGATTAATGAACCCCAGCAGGCTGATCTTCACCCTCAGAGGGCAAGACACCACTAGGTACCCAATAGATGCCTGCTGGAAGGACTGCAGTATCATACCTGGAATACCTCACCACTCCCAAGTCAGGAGAAAGGTAAACAGTGGTCAAGGTCAAGACCAAAGCCAGTTCCTTCTAGACAAATGAGTGTCCACATTAGTCATTGCCAGCAAGTTTCCAATGAGCCAAACAGCACTTAGGATTGGAGACTACTCATTCACCCCAGCAGTCCCATCCTATTGGCCCCAGATAAGGGGCAAGAACAGGGTCACCACGGCCTTGCCGTGCCACATACTAAGTGATCAGCCACAAAAGACCAGGAGGAAGAGGAAAATGACCATGTCTGGACTAGCAACTGTGATAATTTCCCCCTACCAAAGGCTGTCTACCAGCAAGTTTCACATAAACACAGAAGAGCCAAATGAGGCAATTACTGTTGGTTATAAATTGCTGTTGCTCATAGCCAAAACAGGTCATTTGGCTTCCAACATAACTTGTCACCATGCAGAGAAATGGTATAAGGTACCCAGAAGATGAACCAACCAAAGAAAGCTCTAAAAGATGGTGTTAGAAATTACTCCTGGAAACCACAAACAGATCAAAGTTCTAAAGAGACCCCACCTTGCACATCTTTAGGTCAAAATGATCACAGAGGGGTGAGGGTAGATCTCAGTGGTAGAGTGTTTGTCTAGCATGCACCAGGCCAAGTTCCATCCCCAGGACTGGGGCAGGGGGTGGGACAGGGGGCATATCAAAGGATATCAAAATTAAGGACTCCCAGCTCTGCATAGCACCCATCTTATTGGCCCCATTCCCATTTGTGGGGCTGCTTGTTTTGAGGCCTCCAAGCTTGAGGGGGAAGCTACAAAAAGAAGGAAGGGGCAGCCACACCTTTAGAGTGACACCATTTATCACTGCATCAGGTGCACTGGAGATCTTGAGTGGGAAACAAGCAGGAATAGAGAGGCCCCATTTGGTCCCACTGAGCTCAGCAGAGAAGAGGAAGTGCAAGCATGGATCTCAAGTCCACAGGGCCTAATGCGCTAAGTGCCCACACAGGCTTTGGAGACAGGCAGACCTGGTTTGAATTCCAGATCCTCTACTTTCCTGGCTCTATGTGTCCTTGGGCAAGTCACTTGACCTCACTATGCTTCAAGATCCTTACCAGGAAAATGGGACCAGTAACAGTGCCAAAGTGACTGGATTATTTCGAAGATCAAGATGACACAGGAGGCCTGGAGAGGTGGCTCAGCAGTAGAGTGCTTGCCTGGCATGCATGAGGATCCAGATTCGAAGCACCAGCACCACATACACAACTAAGTGTCGGAAAAACAAAAATCAGATGAAAAAAATTAAAGTTGACTCTTTCTCTCTCTAAAAAAAAAGAAAAAGAAAGGACACAAAGAAAGAATCTGTGCACCTGACACACAGTAAGTAAGGCCAAGAATGGGGGTGATACTGTTGATGGCAATGATGGATAAATCTCCTTTTTGTTCCATAACTACAAAGAAAAGAGATTTTTATGACTTGTAACTAAATCTATTTTACCACTATCTCCATATTAATACTAAATATATAAGTTAAACTTGTTGAACCAGCATGACCTAACCCTGCCCCACCAACACAGCATTTATCTATCCTCTATGACCCCACCATCAATTCAGACCATAATCTTATAAGAGCAATTTAACTGGAAAAATAGCCTGGTGTTCATACCTAACAGAAGGTCATATCAGAAAATGAAGTATAATTGAATCAGAGTCTCACTGTCACCATAGGTAGGGCACATTCCTGAGCATTCTTGAAAGAAAAAAACAGAAAGAACAGAACCACAGGGGGCCACAGACCTTAACAGAAAACAGAGTTAAGGCATTGTGGGAGCAAAAGCACAAATAACTGACCAACAGAAACCAACCTTGAGGGCTGGGGTGGTGGCTCCAGGTTATGGAGCTTGCCTGGCTTGGGCAGAGACACAGGTTCGAACCCCAGCACCACCTACCCAACAAAGTGTCAGAGCAACAAAAGCCACATGAAAAACTAAATAAAATTGATTCTCTCTCACTGTCCCTCTCTCTCTTTAAAATAATTTGAAAAACCAACCTTGACAGTTGTGCTTGGGTTTTACATCCAGCTTCAGGGTGGACAACTGGGAGAGGCAGGGCAGAGTCAAGGCAGCAAGGAACTGGGAAGGGCTCTGATGTTCACCCATTTCCTAAGTCACTGGGAATATCAAATAGGGTGAAAGCAGAATGAGTAGGAAAGAGCCCAGGGAACATAGCCAGCTCTCCTCAAAACGAGCCCTGGCTCTATTCCTTATGCACTGGATGGTGGGAGGCGAGCTCTAAGTGCCTCAATGCCTACTCTGTCATTTGGGGATAACACTAGTCACCCTTCCTACCCAAGTTATGAGCTTCGGAATTCATTCACTTGACAAGTATTTATCAAGAACCTACTTTGCACAAAGACCTCACGGCAGTCGTATGGGAGATATAGCAGTGAAGCATGCACATTGTCTTTAGGAGAAAGAAGACAAGTACTTCAATGACAAAAAGTAGCAGAGAAGTGTCCAGGGCCAGGGATAGAGCTCAGTGGTAGAGTGCTTTCATCACATGTGCAAAGTTCTGGGTTTGAGCCCCAGCACTGCAAAAACAAATGAAAGAAGAATCCATAGAGTGGTCTCTTGAAAGGTAGAGATCCAGTCTGCCTGCAGTTTGGGAATTCATTCAACAATTCTGAGCATGACGCTAGGCCCTGAGAACACCGAAATGAATGACGCATTGTTCCTGTCTTTGAGGAACTTGAACTCTAGAAGGGAAAACAGTCATATAAACAAATTATTCACAAAACAAGGCCTTGAGTGCTGGTACAAAAGTATGAATTAAAAAAAAAAACATGCTAACATAATACACAGAGAGCTAGTGCACCAGGGGACCAGGGTGCTTTCCAGGAGCAGGTGGCATTTTAGCTGAGTCATGAATGATGAGCACACCTTCGCCAGGTGAAGAAGAGACTTGAGGCTTTTGACACCAAAGGGAATAGCATTTGGGAACACTGGATCCCAAAAGCACCTGGACCACCCAGAACCTGAACATCTGACAGCAAGTAGCCAGGCTGGAAAGCAGGTGAAGGACAGTTTGCAGAGAATCATCCATGAGGCTTCGTGGAATTGGACACCTCCAAGGAAGGTCTGGAGGAACCTCTGCTGAGACAGGCAGAAAGGGGCTCCATGAGGCAAGGTGTAAGTATGTACCCTAAAAAGGAACAAACCAAGATATGTGGGGCTGTGACTTAAGTGTCCACAGAGCCAAGTAGTGTTCAAGAAACATGCAGAGGGCAAGAGGTGCTATTCAATGTTTCTAGGAGAGAGACAGCCCCAGGCAACTTTGGCTCAAAAGAGGAATGAGACCTATTCCAACCCATGTGAAGAGAAAAAAAATGTGCCCAAAATAAAGGTGACAACATCAGCTGTGCATAAATTAGATGGTCCTAAAAGCAGCAAGAGACTTCCTGCTCTAGAAAACTGAGACCAGGCCTTAGCCAGAGGGGAATCTAACCCTCCAGGTTCCTGGCGGTGCTCACCTGGGCTGGGGGAGGGGCTCCTCCCCATCTTAACCACCTGAGTGAGGGTTTCTTCCTTCCCCAATTCTCACTTTCCTTCCCTGCTCAATCAGAACTGGGGTGAGGGTGAGGCTACCCGGATGGCTTGCTTCTCAATTCCAAGTACAGCCTCCAGACCCAGAAGAGTTCCTGTGGGTGGCCCCCTTGCGTGAACTGCTGCAGTTGGTTAACCGTCTGGGCCTTCCCCACCTCTCAGCTGCTTCCCAAACACCTTTACCCTGGGCTCTCTCACCTGGGGCCTGACAGAAAAGTGACAGGAGTGGATTTTCCAAGGCAGGATTCACACACAAGTGTATTCTCAAAGGCAGGTGCTGTGTCTTGGACTCGCCCCTGGGTCCCTATTCTGCAGGACCAGGAGGCCCCCTCCACAAGACACCTACCCTTTTCCCCCACGGGGCTAAGGAGCCTTAAGCAGGGAGGCCTAAGGAACTCATCCAACCAGTTCCCAGTAGAGGAGAGGAACTTTCTCCCCCACCCCCTGCCGAGAGCATTCAAAGACCAGAATTCAGAAGGTGGAGCAGCTGTCACCAAGCCCCAGATTCTGGAGTATATGAAGAAGGACAGCCCAGGCAGGAAAATTTACTCCTGGAAAAGTGAGGCCTTAATTCAGGGGTGGCAGAAGGAGCCAAGTCAGGGCAATTTGTCCCCTGACCTCCCCAACCCTGCTCTCTAGAGCTACAGAATGGTTGGTGCTGACCCAGCGCCCATTAGGGTGGGGAGAACCTCCTTCCACCTGCTCTACCAGCCACCACTTGATCTGATACAAAACAACCAACCCCTGTGGATTGTGGGAAAAGGAAGCTTCAAGAAGAAGTGCGAGATTAACTCTGCCTTTCCCAGGGTGTGGGTCCCACAGGACCTTCTTTCTCTAACCACCCAACTCCGAATATTCAAAATGAGAAGACCCACGAAGTGAATCTGCAGTGGCCTCCAAGAGGAACACAGGACTATTACCCAGGCACAGGGACGGAGCCACTAGAAGCAACCAGAGCAGGACAAAAAAGGAACCTCTCTCGCACTCCTGCACCTGTGCCCCAATGGCCCTCAGTTTCTGAACGCCCAGGGGAAAAAACCTCTTTTTGCCCCAAATCTGTGTCCGGCCAGGTTTCCTGAAGGTTGTCAGACAAGGCTTGGAGGCCCGGAGTTGACACAATCTCAGTGACACTCCACTCTGCATCCCAGGCCTGGCCCCAGCGGTACCTACCGCTTTCCTCAAAAGGGCTCCCATCCAAGCACCAGCTCCAAAAGGAGGAGGGTGGCAAGGGGCTGGGGAGCTGCATTGGCCCGGGGGAACCGGCAGCCCAGCAGTTAACAGGCGAGCTGCGAACTGCCACCAACAGCCTCAGGGGGGAATTAAGCGCCCGCCAATTAAAGCGGCAGCTGCCTCCTGCGAAACCTCTTCAATAAACGTCCTATTCAGAACCAGTTCCGCGTGTGGGTCATACTTTCTGCATTTCTCTCATTCCTGACTGCTGGGGGGCCCAGCGCAGGAAATGCAGCTGCCCACCACAACTCACAAGGCTCCTGCTGGGTGAGGACCCTGGCCACAGCCCAAGGAGGTGAGAACCTTACAGCTGAGGACTCGCAAGTGTCTCCAGCAATTAAGCCATGGGACACTAAGTGCAGGAAGTCAAACACTGAAGACTCTCCAACAGAGCTAGATCATTCACCAGCACAACAATACACCATTTATGCTGCTTCCCCCATCCAGGCCCTCAAAGCCGGAGGCTATTAACCCTTAGGTCCTCAGGGTAGAGGGGAAGGCACAGGGACATCAGCTTTCATCCCCACTGTAAAGATCAGGAAAACTGAGGCACAGTGGCTCTGAGATGCCAGAGTGAAATAATCTCAGACAACGTATATCAGGGTGCACCAGGATTGTGCCAACACATTCTCTACACAATCTCACAATGGTTCCACCCAGAGGTGGGAGGCCAGAGTTTGCTGGAATCCAGAGTTCCTGTGCTCTTTACCACTAGCAATACCACCCCCAAAACAGGGCCCAAGAGGTGGAGCCAAAGATGAACAGAAAGGCACCATCCCTCACCACCGCACATGGGAATGCCCTTGGGCACTTTTCACCCTTTCACAAGTTAATGCTTTGCTCAGAACAAGTTATTACCATGGAGCAACCTCAGAATGAGGCCAAAATAGAGCCACCTGGGAATTCATGACTTACCTGTGGGATGCCTCCAGAAACAGCTGGTGGAAGAAGCAAATGACAGCTGAGGAGCTGGCTGTCCTCCTGCCCCTCCCCTCACTGCGGGGGTGCTAACTGCACCACACTGCTTTCCCTGAGTGCTAGGTCACTTTTACTCACACCTCAGAGGCAAGGCCGGATGCTCCATGCTCCGTGGTGGTTCTGGGCCCTTTCTTCCCCGGGTCTTTCCGCACACCAATTCCTACTCCTATATCCTCCCACCCCCCAGTGCTGGGGATCCATCCTACAGCCTCGCATAAGCCGGGCGACTGCTGTCCCACTGAACTACTTTCCCAGTCCTCTAAAGCGGATTTTGGCAGCTGTGTAAACGCTTGCCAGAATATCTGAAGCACACACAGGATAATGGTATTTTTGGGGTGTTCATGACAGGAGAAAAAGGCATCACCAGTGAAGGCACAGATAAAGGTTTGGGAATGGAAAGCCGGGCTGCTCCCCTCCCCGCTGCCTGGTCACACTCAGTCCAGACAGAACGGTAGCATCAGAGGCAAGATGTCTTCCTGAAGCCGATGTCATTCCTCCACGGGCTACCCATTTAACACATGAGTTCTTCTGGGGGAAACTGCAACAGGTAAAACCCAAGGTGGTCATCCATGTTTTTGCATGACCCCTGGATAACAAAGTTTATATCCATTGATTGCTAATGTTTTGATAATGTGTCCCCCTCAACTGTATTTCTATATACTTCTAATTTTAAAAAAAGAAAAGAAAGAATATTTTAGAGAACTTAAAAAAAAAAAAAGACGTCTTCCTGACTGAAAGAAGACAACTCAAACTCACCTATATTTATTGAGAGCATAAACCATTTGCCAGGTGCGGGGGACACAGTAGTGACTGAGACAAATCCTTGTTCTCAGAGAGCTCACATTCTAGTGGGGAAGAAGGCCATAAGCGGTAGATGAATTGACTTGTTCCTGTTATGTTTCCCCCCGCTCCCCCTGGGGATTGAACCCAGAGGTGCTTTCCCACTGAACTACGTCCCGGACCCTTTTTATTTTTTTGAGACAGGGTCTAGCTAAGTTACTAAAGCTGGCTTTGAACTTGCGATCCTCCAGAGTTGCTGGGATTACAGGAGTGCACCACTGTACCTGGATTGTTTTTGTGGTGAGGGGATCCAAGCGAGCATTGCGAGCACTGAGCTGCACACCCAGCCCTAACATATAGTATGACAGGAACACAGGAACTTCGTTAGGTAGGGAGGCCTAGCAAAATCTCTGGGGCCACTCTTGCTCTACCTGTATGGTAAGAAGCAGCAGCACATGCAAAGCTCTGGGGGAAGTCTTCCGAACATCTTGTCCTTGACTCCCCCTCCACCCTCCCGTTTCCAGAAAAGCCTAGACCTCATCACCAGTGGGTGCAGAATTCCAAAACTCTTGCTTTTAAGCTTCCCCTTCTCTGCAACCAATGAAGAGGAGCTCAACATAAAAATTATAAACCACACGAAGAAGTAAAGCATCACAAGGGAGTCAGAAGATGTAACAAAGAGACACTCAAAAATCTGAAAAAGGGGCTGCAGCACTGGCTCCATGGTTGGGGCGCTTGCCTGGCATGCACAAGGACCCAGGTTCAACCCCAGCACCATATACACAAGTAAGTGTCAGAAAAACAAAAGCCAGATGAAAAAAATAAATAAATTTGATTTTTTCTTTCTCTCACTCTCTCCTCTCTCTCTTTAAAAAAAAATAAAATCTGAAAAAGACTTTTAAAAAATAAATACTTCCTGATTTCAAAATTCACTACAAAGCTACTGTTATGAAGACATGCTAGAGGCTGGAGCGGTGGCTCGGTGGCTCGGTGGTTACGGCGCTTGCCTGGTATGTGCAAGTACACAGGTTCGAACCCCAGCACCCTTGTATACGACTAAGTGTCGGAGCAACGAAAGCCACATGAAAAACTAAATAAAATTGATTCTCTCTCTCTCTGTCTCTCTCTCTCTCTCTCACTGTCCTTCTCTCTTAAAAAAATAAAAAAATAAATAAAGACATGCTATACTAACATAAGAACATACACAAAGATCAATGGAACCGAATTGAAAGTACAGAAATAAAACCTCACATTTATAGTTGACTGATTTTCAACAAGGGGGCCAAGATAATTCGAAGAATAATCTTTTCAACAAATGGTACTAGGACAACTGGATAGTCACATGCAAAAGAATAAATAAATGTAGAAACCCACCTTACAATATACACAAAAAACCCAAAATGGATCACAGACGTAAATATAAAAGCTGAAGCTATAAAACTCTCAGAAGAAAAGATAGGAATAAGTCTTTGGGAACTTGGGTGAGCAAGGGTTTCTCAGGTACAACACCAAAAGCATAGATAGATAAATTGAACTTCATCAAAATCAAAAATTTTTGTGCTGAAGGCACAGAGGTCAGTTGTAGAGCACTCAAGGCCCTGGGTTCAATAATCAGCACAGCAAAAAAAAAAAAGTAAAAGGATGAACTACAGAATGAAATAAAATATCTGTAAGGTATGTATTTCACAAAGGACTTATATCCAGAATGTATAATAAAAAAATTTACAACTAAACAATAAAATACAACACAATTTAAAAATGGGCAAAAAATTTAATTAGATATTTCACCAACGAAAATATAGAAATGGCCCATATGCGCATGAAGACATGCTCAACCTCCACATAATTAGTCATTAGGGAGATACAAATCAAAATTACAGTCAATACCACTTCATACCAACTATGACGGCTAAAATCAAAATAATGGATTTGGGGAAATCAGAACTCATACATGTTGTTAGCGGGAATGTATAATAGCGCAGCCTAAGACGCAGCGTGATGAACCCAGCTACAAGGGAGGCTGAGGCAGGAGGATAGCAAGTTCAAAGCCATACTCAGCAACTTAGTGAGACCCCGTCTCAAAAAAAGGTGGGGGGCGGCTGGGGGCATAGCTCAGTGAAAGAGCACCCCTGAGTTCAATCTCCAGTACCTCAAAATAAAAATAAGTTATAAAGTAAGATTGTAGTGATAGTTGTACAACTCTTTGAAGATACTAAAAACCAGTGAACTATACACTGTATGTTACCCACTCTATGTGGGTAAATTTTAAGATATGTGAAATGAATCTCAATGAAACAATAAAGAAGGAATTGGTGAAAAAAAGAATATTAAAAGCAAAAAAAGTCTAGGAAAAATATAAACTATTCAATAAGCAGTGCTGGAAAACTTAGCTATTCCTCAGGAAAAAATAAAATCAGTTCCACCTTAGAAGGCTGGGTGGTCTCAACCACAGCTACCCAGGGTACCTCCTGAGCACTTCATGACTGTGCCTGGGCCTCGGCCCAAGACTCTTTTCCTTTTGTTGGTCTGATCTGAAGCAGGCTCAGGCATCAATACATTTGTTACAGCTCCTGCTGAGGTGTCCATGTGTAGCCAGGGTAGAGAAACCAGTGTACATAAAAGCATATATTCTAGGAGAATTTTGAGTATAAGGCAAAACTTAAATTTACGAAAAAATACACTAAGATAGGTATTTATAAAATTGAAGTAGGAAAAGTTTGTTTGTTTTTCCTTTTCTTTTCTGTTTTTGTGGTACTAGGGATCAAATTCCAGGCCTTAAACATATCCCAGCCTAGAAAAGAACAAGACATGAAGTACAAACTAAAGATCAGCAAATTTGACATAAAAACTATAATTTCCCCCATGAAAACATTATTTAATAAGGTTAAGACCATGTATATGTATTTATATAATGTATATAACCCGCAAAAGATTATTTAACAAATAGATGTATAGGCTAGGCACAGAGGTACACTCCCGTAATCCTAGAGACTCAGGAGGCTGAGGCAGGAAGATGGCAAGTTTGAGGTCAGCCTTAGCAATTTAGCAAGAGCCTGTCTCAAATAAAAACTCAAAAAGGGCTTGGGGATGTAGCTCAGTGGTAGAGCACACTTGGGTTCAATTCTTAGTACCCCACCCAAAAAAAACCCCAAACAGATGTTATATATGTATTATACATATGTATATATGTATATACACATAAGCGCGTACCTCTGAATATTAACAAGAAAAAGACAATGACAATTTAAAAATGCATAGAAGCATTAGGCAAGGTCCTACACATCTGTAATCCCAGCAACTAGGGAGGTTAAAGTGGGAGGGTTGGAAGTTGGAGGCTAGCCTCAGCAAGTTAGCAAGACTCCGTGTCAAAATAAAACATATAAAAAGGGCTGGGCGTGGTGGTGCACACCTGCAATCCCGGAGGCTCCACTAGCTAAGGCAGGAGGATGAAGTTCAAAAGCCAACCTCAGCAACTTAGGAAGACCCTTTAAAATGGGTTGGGAATGTGGCTCAGTGGTTAAGTGCCTCTTGGTTCAATCCTTGGTACCTGAAACTTTATTAATTAATAAGGCTGAGGATGTAGCTCAGTGGTAGAGCATCCCTTGGTTCAATCCCCAGTACCCACCCCCACACATAAAATGTGTAAAGCATAGAATTACCTCTGAAAAAGTACATAAGAAACTCTAACATGTCTTAGGGTGGTGAACTGAGTGACTAGGGGATGGTGGGGAGACTTTTCACTGCATTTCCCTTTGGAGTTTGAATCATACATATGAAGTAATGTTTTAATTTTTTTTTAAGAGAGAAGGACAGTGAGAGAGTGAAAGAGAGAGAAAGAGAGAATCAATTTTTATCAAGTTTTTTTTAACATGGCTTTCAGTTGCTCTGACACTTAGTTGTGTACATGGTGCTGGGGTTTGAATCCATGTACCTGCGCATGCCGGGCAAGCACCATAACCACCTATCAAGTTTTTTTTAACATGGCTTTCAGTTGCTCTGACACTTAGTTGTGTACATGGTGCTGGGGTTTGAATCCATGTACCTGCGCATGCCGGGCAAGCACCATAACCACCGAGCCACCGCTCCAGCCTCAGTGCTAATATTTTAAACAATTAAAAAATATAATTTTGTATCCCCCAGATTAAAAAGACAATCCAAATATTAGTGAAATAAGAGCACTCACATTTCTGGTAAGAATATAAATGAGTTGTAAACAGTGGGGAGTATTCAGCAATATTTTGAAAAGCATGCTTTAGAACTTGGTAATGCCCCTGCTGGCCTACACAGGAGAGAAGACGCCTGTGGATGCTCAGTACAGAATTTTCTGCAGTGGTAAAAACATGGAACATCAATAGCGGAACTGTGATACAATTGCACAATACACTACAGAGAAGTTAAAATGAGTAAACTAGTCTTAAGCATATTAATCTGAAACAATGTTGGTTTAAAAAAAAAAGAAAGTAAGTCCAAGAAGAATACATTCAACACAATTCTATATGTGTCAAAATTAAAATAATGTATTATAAATTACTTATAAATAACATCTTAAAATATAAAAACCTGCATAGGAATGATAAACCCCATATTCAAGAGATGTGACCTCTGGGGAGCGAGAGAAGTAAGAAGGTTCAGGGAGAAAAACAAAGCTTTGGTTGCATCTGTAACATTGTATCTCTATAATAAATGAGATAAATAAGTATGGGAAATTAACATTTGTTGAATCTGGTGGGAACCTGGGGTAGGGGTCCCTAACCAGGTAACAACTAACACCCAGACTACACAGCTCAGCATCTTTTAGTAGCATTCAGAACCCAAAGTCCTGATGGAAAGAGACCAAGGATTTTTGAAGCTCCGCTCCTCTCATTTTCGGTGCTTCTGAGAAAGTGCAAGTGCAAGCAGCACCCAGATAGGTACTTTAAGAGGTAAATGCTTGGGGGAGGGGGTGGGGAGATGCAGGCCTGTAATCCCAGCTACTCAGAAGCTGGAGGGTAGCAAGTTCAAGGCCAGCCTGGGCAATTTAA
>PVKS010036535.1:0-19261 GCA_004027875.1 Aplodontia rufa
AAAAAAAAAAAAAAAAAAAAAAAAAAAAAAAAAAAAAAAAAAAAAAAAAAAAAAAAAAAGTCCCCAGGCCCTGTGTATGGTTATTTGAGTTTAGAAAATCTAGAATGGGGCTAGAATTTGTATTTTGCAAATATTCCAGTTTTTTTCCAAGAAATAAAGTAATAGTATAATCATCTAAGTTAAATAAGTTTAAAAGGTAAGGAAACGGTGGTCAAAGTTTCATTGATGGTTCCTCCTTGCTACTAACCAGAAAAAAAAAAAAAAAGGTCTTTAGGGTGCTCTGGGTAAGATTTACAACTTCAAGAAACACATGTACTAGGACTGTCCTTTCTTATGTTCCAATCTTACTACCCAGCGCAGCATCTATATATGGCTAATACTGTCATGCCTCGATCAGGCTAAGGAAAATGATTGTGAACCACTCTACTTAAAAATGAGGAATTACTGTGGAAATTTTGAAGCTATGGCCACAACAGAAGCTGGTGGGTTGAAGATACATAAAAAGAAGAGAGTGGCCGGGGGTGTTGCTCATGGTCACTGCTAAAGCTCCTGGTACCAAGGCAGTGAACTCCAAATGATGGCTATAGTTCCACTTGAAACTCCCAAATGTCCCTTTGTCAAGGGAAACCTCAGAGTTGCATTTGAGAGCTGGTATGTTCAACATTTCAGAGGTGTAAACAAAGCACTAGAAAGGCACAAATACTAAAAGCTTCCAGACATAAGAAACAGATTCCTGGGGCTGGAGCAGTGGCTTAGCCCATATGGAGTTTGCCTGGCATGCACAAGGACTCAGGTTCAAACCTTAGCACCACGTACCAATGAAGTGTTCGAGCAATGAAAGTCCATGAAAAACTATATAAAATTGATTCTCTCTCTCTGTCCCTCTCTCTTAAAACAAAACAAAACAAAACAAACCACAAAAAAGGAACAGTTCTCAATGAATTCTAAGGGTACCAGCACATGCGAGCAGAGCCCTGCACTGAGGAATACATTGAAAACAGGTCAGAGGAGCAGGAACTTCTAGAAGCGCCATTCTCTCCACCTGGATAGTAGGGACTTATAGTAATTGCAGCACTACATTAATAAAAGTGGAAATTTTTCAGCACAGCCTCTTTTATTTTTAAACCATAAGATAAATCAGGTCAACCCCTGAAATTCACTTCCCAGTTTGTTAAGCTTCTGGAGCCCTTACCGGAGTGCGGGAGGTCAGCCGCCGGTGGAACCGGGACACTCTGCCGAACACCTCCTGGCAGTACCGGTGCAGCTCCTCCAGCTCGTCTTCAATCAGCACTGCATCCAGAGGCTCGCTCTTCTGAATCAGCTGCTCCCCAAACACGATGAGCTGGTCGATCTTGTTGGTGTTTAACGTAATTTCCTGTTGGAAGCCCTATTTAGAAGATGAGAAAGAAGACTTCAAAGAAGGAAAATTGCCCCGGGCGTCCGGCTCCAAGAGGGCCGTATAAAAAGCCATCGGGAGTCCTTTGGTTTTGTTCTTATTTTCATTCTTGTTTTGTATCCAGTACTCTAGCTTCATCAATTTTTAACCAAGTGACAATGATGATTTAATAAATTAAAATGATTGTTTTTTTCCCTTGTCCTTCTGGACACTGATTTTTTTTCCCCCCAGTTAATCGATTCTAAAGGCTTGACACAGATGGACATTAATCATCATTGGGAAGGAAGAAGAGAACTTGTCGTATTGAGACTTGGTAAAAACAAGAACATTTTCCCAGAGCCACCAATGGGCATCTGCCTCAGCCGCCATGATGATGATGATTATTGGTGTCACTAGGGGTGACAAATTCTCATTTCTCATTTTCTTCTACAATCTAGCCAAGGAGAGGACAACAGTGAGATAAAGCTAATGCAGATATGACAGGCGGAGAGCAAAAGGACTCTGTTCTTTGCATTGTCATTTGCAGATTTCCCTCCTATTATACCCAATTTAAGTGCTGGAGAAATAGCACCTTATGAAGTTCTATTTGAAACCTAAAGCAAATTCTCCCCTCGAGTGATTGTAAGTGAGGAAAAATAAAGGGCTTCTTTCCAATGCCCCCTTGACTGCAAGGATCAGGGTCCTCGCTCATAATAATCCAGCAATGCACATGTAACAGGCAACAAGGCTACTTGGAAGAATTCTAGAATTTGCTTTTCAAGTATCAGGTGAAACTTGTACTTGGCCAGTGCTCCTCCACAAACATGCCTTCTTTGAAGAGGAACTGAGGAAACAGCCCTTACATTTAGCTGGCGCATCTTGTCATCGGCATCGCTCTCTGAGAAGTGCTCCACGTTGGTCAGCTGCAGGTCCATCTCTGTGAGCCACACCAGGATGCTCTCCCTGGTGCCCTCAAATTCTTCTCTCTGGTTGGTGAAATGCTACAAAGGGAAAGAAATCAGGTCTGTACTGAACACAGAAAGAGAGTTCAGGTGGCCAGAGAGGTCACCTTTAACCTAAAGGAAAGGGTGCCCCAACTGCTCAGGGAGAAACTTGCATCCGAGGTCTCAAAACACTGTACTCTGCAGCCTGGGGTCAGGTCCTGGCTGTGTGATATCAAACAACCTGCCAACCTCCTTGAGCCTTGGATTTTAACCTAGCAAACGAGGGAGGGTGTGAGATGTTGACTCTAATCTCAAAGGTCTTCTCAAACGCTTGAAATTTTGCAATTCTTTAAGTCAGGGGTTTTGCCCTGTTTCTGCTGAGGAACCCCTTGAGGGTCACTTCAGGATGAAAAGGTGCTGACTGCAGAAATTAGCCGGGTGGACTGATTTCTCTGCTTGCCTTCACGTAATTCTCCATGTCTTGGAGACTCAAAGAAGACGATCACCTCCAATTCAGGAGGCCTCTCAGGTAGGCAGCTGATTTCCAGAAAAATGTGGCATTCAGGGCCAAATGGAGGATTAGACTAGTAACCGTCCAATCAAGAAATGAACACAGTGAAATTGTCTAGATTACGGGAAATGCTTGCCAATGTTCTCCCGGGTGTGTGTGTGTGTGGGTGGGGGGACAAACCAAAACAACTCTCCCCCATTCTCATTTTCCTAGAATGATTTTCAAAAGCATTCTGTCCTGAGAATACAGCAGGGCTTTAGCTAAAATCACACCCTGTAGCCCCTGCCTACAGTTTCAGCTTAAACCTGGACTCACAAGGGTTTACAGAGAGCACCTTATGAATACAGGAATCCAGGATAAGTACATACAGTTGGCTCTCTGTATCCTCAGGTCCTATGTTGGAAGATTTGACCAACTGTGATTGAAAGTATTTGGGGAAAAAAAAAAATGTCTGCATTGAACACCAGGACAGGACAAGACTTCCTGGTCATTACTGCCTAAGCCAATATAGTATAATCACTGTTTACTTATCAATATAGTATAATCACTGTTCACTTATCAACATAGTATAATCCCTATTTATTATATTAGATACAATAAATAATCTAGAGATGATCTGTGCAGTGTGCATAGATTCTATGCAAACACTGAATCATATTGCATGAGGGACTTGGGCATCCAAGGAGTTTAGTCTCTTTGGGGGTTGGGGAGTCCCTGCCGTATTTATTGGAAACTAAACCCAACCTCTGAGGTTAGTCACTGAGCTGCAAAAGAGAACAATTGCTGCAAGGCAGAGGAGGAGACATGTGTGCCGATGGGCTTTATCCATATTCTTGGGGGCACTTAACAACATACAGATGGACAAGCAGGGCTCTTTCCCGAAGCTCTGTATCGCCTCCACTGACCAGGAAGCAGGGCCTCAGATTCCGCAGGCAGTCCCTGTGCTAACGTGCACCCCAGAAGTTGTAAAGAGCTGTGTTTTGATAACACAAATCACATCAACAGGCTTTCAAAAGCCCCAACACGAATCCTCTTTAAAAATGAGCGTTGGCAGCTGTGGGCTCCTGGGTGTGTGGAGATCACTAAGACAGCTTAGTCCTCCAGTGAGATCTCCCTGCTGCTGTTATAAGGCTGCCATTGCGTGTCACATGTCACTTCTCCCTGAACAAATGACCCCCATGCCGCAGGGAAGGTTACCCTGAGTCTCCGCAGGATGGCTGTGACCCGCTTCTGGAGGTTGTCCCAGCGCTGGTTGCCCTCGTGGACCATCTGCTTCAGCTTGCTGGCCGTGTCGGTGCGGTTCTCCCGCGCCAGCCGCCGGTACTGCTTGTTGATGAGCTCCAGCTGCGTGAGCCGCTCGTGGATCTGCCGCTGGAAGGCCTGCAGCACACAGGGGTCAGAGGACCAGGACCCCGCCCTGTGCAACCCCAGGGGCCTGCTCCACGTGGCCAGACCCCAAACTGCACCGGTAACAGAGGGTGACTTTAACAGTTAAAAAAAAAATTTAACTCTAATTTTTTGGTACTGGGGATAGAACCCAGGGTTGCTCTACCACCGAGCCATATCCCCAGCCCTTTGTATTTTTTTATTTTGAGACAAAATCTGGCTAAGTTTCCCAGGTTGGGCCTGAATTTACAATTCTCCTGCCTCAGCCTCCTGAGTTGCTGGGATGACAGGCAGGTGCCACCACGCCTGGCTATCACGAGGTCTTTGATGCTAAAGCACAGGTCTCCAAGGTCACTGCATGGCAGTTGGCATATACAGGTGATGCCTTGCAAAGCTCTCTTAGTGGCCAGTGGCAGGCAGAGGACTGTGAAGTCCCTGCCAAAGGTGGGGGAACTGGGCACGTAGAAGTCACTTAGTGGCTTCTGAGCGGCTGCTGGCATGGTCACCAGCAGGAGAAAGGATGGGGAAACAGTTTACCTCAAACCTCTTCAGCTCTTCTTTGGCAGTTGTGTATAAGACCTCAGAGGAATTGGGGCAGGCGGCTGTCCTCTCAGCAGACTTGAGCCAGTCCTCGAAGCGGGAGTAGTCATCTAAAAACTTCTGCCAGAGGCGCCACGTCTCTTCGATTCTGATGGGAGAAAAGTGACTTAGTGCCCGTTTCCACCCTGTGCTTTTTGGACTTGATTCCGCCTCCTGAATGGGCCCATTCCCAACTGCTCTCACTGTTTAGGGACAGAACCTGATACCCTTCCCAGGAAATAACCAAGGATGCCACTTCCTGGTCTATAAGCCTTTCCTTCTGGGAGGGCGGAGCACATTGGAGCCCCTGCCTCACAGGGGTTAAATACAGGAGATGGGCTGCCAGAAGATGTTCCCCCTCTACGTGTTTCTCCAATAATTCCTTCATAAGCACTGGTCACTTCCTGGGTCTCCTCTGCCAATGCCTGGCACATTTCTAAGTGACGTGAACAGAACAGCTTCTATGACTGAAGGCAGGGGGTACGCTGGGTTCTGCAGGCCATGTCACTGCAGGGCTGGGGGGTCCTTACTTCATGCGCCGCTCCATTGACATGGCACAAATGTTCCTCCAGCGCCTGTCCAGGCTTCTGGTGGTCTGCTGGATGGAGTCACACTCAGTCTCGTTGGCACAGGCGTCCGAGTCATGCAACAGGACATCACAGATGCTGAACACAGACTCTACCCCTGCACTGTGCTGCTCAATATCTCGTTGCAGGTCCTAGGATGGCAACATGGCATGAAAGTCCTTGAGACGGTGGCAGTGGGTGCAGGATGGGCACAGAAGGTTCTCTGCTCATCCCTCTCTCCCCCAGCCCAGAGGCTCAGCCTGTCATCTTTGGGGAGCCTTGTGCTACTGTACCTGACCTGAAGCCTGTGTGCTGGCAACAGGTGGGATTTGCGTGTTGAGCTATGTGAGGGGTGGGAATGGTGGGGGTGCCCACTTTGCAACGACAGGTGGCCCTGCCCACCATGCCCCATAGACTTTGGGCATGCTTGCTATCTGATCCAAACCATCCAACCTCCACAGACTCCAACATATATTTGGCTTCTGAACTGTCCAGATCTCTTCAGCAGGAACTAAAATGTAAGCAACAGAAACTATTGAGTTTTTAGAGGTCACAGAACTCTGGAACCTATGAAGACGCCTGGGCAGACTCCATACACGCCCTGCTGTGTGGGCATCTGTACATATGTGCATGGCCTCCCCGTGAGCCCATTAGGGGCTCCATGGGTCCCAGGGAAGAATCTTGTGACTCCCCCACCCATGGGGTTCAGCCCAGGCTGTAACCTGGGGACAGGGGAAGAATCTTTGCAGTCTTCTCCCATGACAGTGATAGTGATCCCATTTCCCAATTTGGAAGAAAGAACACAAATGGAAATATAATGCATGGGCATAGGAAGAAGATGGAAAACTTTAAGAATAAACATGGAGGGGCTGGAGCAGTGGCTCAGCGGTTATGGCACTTGCCTTGCTTGCACAAGTACGCGGGTTCAAACCCCAGCACCACGTACACAATGAAGTGTCTGAGCAACGAAAGTCCATGAAAAACTAAATAAAATTGATTCTGTATCTCTCTCTCTCTCTCACTGTCTCTCTCTCTTAAAAAACAAACAAACAAACAAACAAACATGGAACTATGGATGCAGCTCAGTGGTGGAGCACTGGACCAGTATGCAAGAGGACAAGGTCCTGGGTTTGATCTCAACACAGCAGAACACACACCCACACCATGTACACAGAGCTGTCTTCAGCCATCATGAGAGAATCTCTTCCACACACCATTGATGGGCTGGAGGTAGGGGACAGACCAGGAGCCTGTTAGTTTTGCCATTCTGGATGGGTCAGGCTTCCCCTAACATCTAAATTATGTGACACAGGACATGAAGCCACACCATTAATCCTATTAAATTACATTGTGAAGTATCAAGGAAAAAGTTAAATTCTATTTCAATTGCTTGATAATAAAACCATTTCAGAAAATTTGCAATTGTTTAAGTAAGCCACTATTAAACTACTAAGCCATTAGTCAGTTTACAAGAGAATTACTTTACACACAGTGGCTGCTACCAGCTACATAAAGGCAGCTAAAAGTCATTTCAGGTCACCTCAGTGTTTTAGTGGTTTTGGAGACAACTACTATATGACTAGATAGGCATAATATTTTCTTACATTTCTTCTTTTAAATGCACAGATTGGATTGTGTGTTTGGGTGGATTTGATAAAATGAAAGCTATCATTCCATCTGAATTCTAAATCAGGGAGTTGCTAGCACAGATCCCAAGGGAACCTGGACTCCAAATTATACCTAGAAGAAATGTGTCTTACACTTGCTCACCCTGTGAGCCCAGGGAGAGATATGCAGGGTGGGTTTTTAAAGCTCTGTAGCTCAGGAACAATGCCAGAAATGCTATATGGGCAGCAGCGTCCCTGGGGTTAATACCAGAACTGGCTTTAAAATTATTACATTTAAAAAGAATTCCAGTTTTAAGAATTCTTGCTGGTTTGGGGCTGTAGTGGTGGCTCAGTGGTTACGGAGTTTGCCTGGTATGCGCAAGGATGTGGGTTCAAATCCCAGCACCACATACACAATAAAGTGTCAGAGCAACGAGGGCCGCATGCGAAACTAAATAAAATTGTTTTTCTCTTTCTCTCTCACTGTCCCTTTCTTAAAAAAAAAAAAAAAAAAAAAAAAAAAAAAAGAATTCTTATTGGTTTATAGAATTGTCACAGGCTTTACTGAAATTTACTGGCATTGATACATATTCCTTTGAACTATGAAAGCAATAATAGTAATTTAGCACAGTGGTGCTAAATGAGCCATACTATATTTTTTCTTTTTAAAGAGAGATGGAGAGTGAGAAGGAGAGAGATAGAATCAAGTCTATTTAGTTTTTCATGTGGCTTTTGTTGCTCTGACATTGCTGTGTACATGGATCTGGGGTTTAAACCTGCAACCTCGCAAATGCCAGGCAAGCGCTGTAACCGCTGAGCCACCACTCTGGCCCCTCATACCAACAATTTTAATTGAAAAAAATGCCCATGATCTCACCTGGTTTCAACTGGGTAGAATCTGACTGAAAAGCTCAGAGAAAGTCTAGTCCATGGATAAACATGAATGCCATACATTTTCATAGATTCTTTGCATTTAGCTTACATTATTTATTCAGCTTACACTGAATAAATGGTTTTAAAAAATGGAAACAAATTCAGGATAAATGACAGAAATGAGGTCTAAAACAATTTATAAAAGACCATCTACATTTTGGTTTAAAATATGCAAAAGCCCATTTTTTTTTTTTTTTTTAGGAGAGAGAGGGATAGTGAGAGAAAGAGAAAGAGAATCAATTTTATTTAGTTTTTCATGTGGCTTTCGTTGCTCTGACACTTGGTTGTGTATGTGGTGCAGGGTTCGAACCCGAGTCCTCGCGTAACTGCTGCGCCACCGCTCTAGCCCCGAGCCCAAACATTTTCAACAACAAAAAAACCCCACATCCACCCCACAAAATACCTTTTCTAAAACACCAAAAAGTAACCTACGGATGTTGTAGTATGAACTAGCTAATGTGCATAAAATGCAAATCTTCCAAGTCCTTGACAAGGATTATTTCATTTGTAAATCAAATGAAATAATCCTACCGCTATACCCACTGAAGCATGAGTCTGAACAATAATTATTCAGAAACTGTCCAAACACTGAGAAGAACTGGGTCTAAGGAATGGCAACTTTAAAGACTTTAGCCATGGGCTCTGGAAAAGGGCTTCACTCTGTTTTCCTGAGCAGGTGACACTGAAGTTAGGAAAGAGCTGAGGAGGAAGAAGGGGCTCAGCAAGAGATGGGGGAGAAACCAGAGAACAGATAGAGTCAGGAAGGATGAGTTGAAGAAGAAACCAGAAAAATTAAAGAGAAAAATCACAGGGAGGAACCCGTGGTGGTGGCTCTAGGGTGCCTCCACGGAAGGGGACTGGGTGGCAAGCCAGTCAGGCTGGGTGGTGCTAGTGGATGGTTTAGGGGGCTTGGAGTGAAGTTAACAGAGCCTGCAGAGAGAGAGAGAGCCATTGGTCATTGCAGAATGAGGGTAACTGACAATGTTCCCAAGCACCATCTGGCACCCCAAGGGAATCAAGAAGCCAAAAACAAATCAGGAGAGGACTGTGTAAGACTCAATAAAGGTGGCTCACGATTTAACAGTCACAAATGGGCCACCACTTCCCTGCATTTTAAAAGAATAACCCCATCACCAAATAAGTATAGGAGTTCTACCAAAAGAGAGGAGAAGCCTGAAGGACTCTGACAGAGCCTAATCCTTCTCCACCAGGTCCCCAAGGATGTTACAAAGTGGGTCCAGAGACATCATGGCCCTTTAGGGAGCTGGGGGTATTTGCAGAAGGCAATAATAGGTTACCCCAAGCTTTTACGTCTTTTATCAGAGGCAATCAAGCAATTTATTATGCTTATTAGGAATAAAAAAGTAAGATTTTTAAAAAGTGACCCATACATAATTCTTTCGTGTGACATTTCTGTTTTTAGTGTTTTGAATGGGCTAGGTTTAGTATAGAAAACCAGTTCATTATTTTCAACAAAAATACTAAAAGTTTCCTCAGGGCATTTGCAGGAGCCAGAATAATGAAATGATCCCCTCTCCACCAAAGATGCCCCAATCCTAATCCTAGAAACTATGAATGTTATGTTATAAGGCAAGGGAGAATTAAATTTGTTAATCATTTGACCTTAACATAGAGATCTTGGATTATCTGAGTGGGTCCAACATAACCCTGAGGGTTCTTAAAAGTAGAAGACTTGGCGAGAAGAAGATGCAACTACAGAAGAATGGCCCACAGAGACACAATGTTGACTGATGTCCCAGATGGTGGAGGAAGCCGACTAGCAGCCAAGAAATGGGGGAGGCTTCTAGAAGCCAGAGGACAGACACCCAGGTTCTCCCATTCAGTCCCTAGAAGGGCATCTGGACAGAACTGTAAGATAATACATTTGTGTTTTTAAGCTGCTAAATTTGTCACAATAGCAATAGAAAATCAACACATCTAATTTCTTTGCAGTAATGGTAGTCCTAAATACTAACTCCACAACTATTTTGGTAACCAAAATGGATAAGAATTCCATTATGGTAATTTTGATTTCCATAAAGAGGGAAGGTTCAAATCAATCAGATTGAAATTATGTACCATTTCAGTCTGGGAACAAAAAGGCCAAGAGAATGATAGTTCTAAATCATATGCTTCTGGGAATAAATTCCCTGCAGTTTAATGTTGTGTTTTATTTCAGATTTATAAAAAGTTAACAGTTTTCAGCCCCTAAATTCAGCCAACCATTCTTTCAGAGCAAAGATATTGCCAGCTTCCAGACTACTTATTAAAAAAAAAAAACCTAATCATTTAGGATTAATAGTTATTTGAAATGCCTTATCTACTAAGAGACTGGTAGAAGAAATGCATCCAATGCGTTAAACTTGTAAATAAAGCTGATAATGCTGAGAAGTGTTTCAAAATCTCCACCGTGTCCACTAAAGTTCTTTGATACTTATATCAGTATTCTTTTCTCCACAAAGACAGAATCTAGATGACCTCAACAAAAAACACACATATTTCTGAAGCTAGGTGGAAAAACCAGTGTTTTAAATTTGTAGCATTACTAAATTATACTACTTTGAAAGCCAGAGAAGAGGCATCATTTAAAGAGTAAATGTAATAGCACTTAAAAAACCCTGAGTGGTATCAAATACTTGGCTCTATTTATGGAATCATGAAATGTCACTTGTCACCATTAAAAGGATGGAACTGAAACTCAAGAGAATTTATGATCCAAGGGCAGCCTTCTGGCCTTGAATCTGGGGGCATGTGCAGCCCCTGTCTCTCAGCACCTACGATAGGTATGTGGTGAGGATGAGCGCAGGGGAAGTTTAATGTGACAAAAAAGATTCAAATCTAAGAATCACATGGTGTATTCGGTTGAAATCATCTGCCCACAGCTCTGAAAGAAAACAGCTGAGTAAAAGCCACAGAAGGAATAAAATAAACTTGATTATTTAAAAATTAAAGACAAACTTGGGCAGTGCATGTGAAAACGGCATATGAGTGAGTTCACAGAAGGCAGCAAAGTGGAGTCAATAAACCACTGATATCAGAAGCACCCACCAGTCAGTGCAATGGCAAACACTGGTAGTGATTTTCAAGATTAGCTCAGAGCATGCTCATAACGGATGACAAAGACTGCACCAGGTGTGGTGATGCACGCCTGTAATCCCAGCAGCTTGGGAGGCTGAGGCAGGAGGACTGCCAGCTCAAAGCCACCCTTGGAGGCCCTAAGCAACTTAGTAAGACACTGTCTCAAAATAAAAAATAAAAAAGGCTGGGATGTGACTCAGTGGTTAAGTGCCCCTAGATTCAATCCCTGGTACCCCCTACCTTCCAAAAAAAAAAAAAAATGCAAAGTGCTGCAAACTTTGCAAACCTTGAGAAGCTTCCTAAGCTTCTCACATCAAGCCTATTGTTTATCACACCTTTGTTAATATATATATATATATATATATATATTTTTTTTTTTTTTTTAGACAGGGCTTCATTAAGTTGCCCAGGCTGGACTTGAACTTGAGATCTTCCTGCCTCCATTCCTGAGTAGCTGGAATTATAGGTGTGCCTGGCTTATAATTATTTTTATTTTTTAAAGCTCTATGAGACACAAAGAGTACAATCCAATGAAACTTATTTCTTTGGTAAGAAAAGTTATTTCTTTTTCAACTCATTGCCTTTCAAAATTATGCTAGCAAAACACAACAAAGATGAAAGTTTAAAAACAAAATAAAAGGATAAAAATAAAAAAGACCTATTTCCCACCAAGATGAAGGTCTACATCTTAAACACTATTCAAACTTTCACAAAGAGCTAGGTGAATGTTGGAGAGGGGGGCTTTCAAGAGATGGACTTCTCACCCATGTAAGAAAGGGGAGAGGTGATTGGGTTTGTTTTTTTTTTTTTCTGGAAAAAACAAACCAATATTACGAAAAGCAAACATGCTGAAACACACAGCAGATGTGGGCAGGTCTGTGTTCGTTATCACTTCCATCTTAGACACCTCTGCTCCGACATAGCTCACTTCCCATCGCCCCACCTGCTGCTCGGCGAGCCTCTTCTGGATCTCCTGATCGTCACAGACGTCATAAACAACCGGCTTCGACAGCTCAGACTCGATGCGTGCCAGCCAGGTACGAAGGTTGCTCATGTTTTTGTCTAACTGTTGAATGAAAGCAAATGTCTCCTTCAGCTTCTTCACCCTAAACATATGTGCAGAGAAAAAGAGATGGAAAACAAAAACTCAACATCTTGTGGTGAGAAGAAGGGGCCTCTAAGGGTGTTGGTGGGTAAAGAGAAATCAAAAATTGCTTTGATTTTATAGCAGGAACAACTCTGACGTCACCAAATAAGGGTTTTCACAGAATAGATGCTACTTTGCAAGACCATAACCTCCGCTGATATTTATTTAGGTACCAGGGATTTAACTCAGGGGCGCTTAACCAATGAGCCACATCCCCAGTCCTTTTTATTTTAATACAGGGTCTCGCTAAGTTGCTTAGGGCCTTGCCAAATTGCCAAGGCTGGCTTTGAACATGCCATCATCCTGCCTCTGCCCCCTGGGTTGCTGGATTACAGGCGTACGCCACAGCGCTTGGCCTTAGTTGATTTTCATATGGACTTGGTCTAGCTGTCCAAACATGAATGTCCTATCATTCCCAAAATGGGGGCTCCCTGAGGCCATGTCCATCGTTCTGGGGCTCCAGAGGTGCAAGGAGATGCCATTTCTCTAAAATAACCACTTATAGCTACTTCTACCCAGTTTCTATCTTGCATATGCCGGAGGCTTCAGCAGTCAATGGTCTGCCTGAGAGATTAAAGAGGTCACACATCTGGCTAATTGGTATGTAGCCCACAACGCCTTTCACAGGACATTCCTCTGAGCATGGGAAGAAGAACACATGCCAAACCCTGCCACTTCAGCCAGGGTTGATGGTGCACCTGAACCAGCCCCGGTGGGTATGTCATGGGGCGTCTCTGTCCGTCAGAGGAAATGTGCACTCGAGCACAGTTCCAACTGCCATCTACCTGGCCAGTCTGCCTCAGTGCCCGCCCAGCCTGACTCGGCATAGAGCAGATGTGGAACAATACACGTGGCACTGGTGTATCTTGGTGTGGTCTGTCATATTGACATGCTGTCAAGACAGAGTGCTGTGGAGGGACAACCACCCTTCTTTATAGAAGCACTGAAATAAAATGCGTCAATAAACTAAAGCAGCGTGCGTGAGGGTGATCTGGGGGATTTTCAGTTTTTCCCAGAAACTTAAAAGTTATAGCTACAATTGAAAGTTCCCAGTCATCAATACTCATACTGGAAGATGCTGTCAGAACTGCATCCACGGCTGGGGGCACTAAAGAGAGAAACTGGGGTGCTGACCCTAACTCGTGGGGAACACGCAACCCTCCACGCAACCACTTAACTGAGCAACTTCCACCGGCCTCCTTGCCCTCCTACCCACCTTTGGTTCTGAAGCTGAAGCCTATATTCTGGAAGGCAGGTCTGATCCATGGTCAAAACCCTTATAGTCCTCACCCTACCCTGACAAACCAGTTTAATCACGTGGCCTTTCTGCCTCCAGCCCTTCACTCAGCACAGCAGCTCCTCTCCACAGCCCCTCCCCAACAGGCTCCCACCTGGCACCATCAGCAGAGACCAGCAGCCAGGCCCCACTCCCACACCACCTGGTGGGCAGGAGGAGTCCACAAACCTTTGTTGAATGAATAAATGTAGATGAGCACTTCCCTTGCAAGCAGACCACAGAGGCGTGTATTTTATTTTTGTAAATTATAATGGACCAAGTCAATCCCAGGGAACATTCTCCAATTCCAGCCCTATTACCAATCACTTTATGATTCAGGGAAAATCCTTTCTCCCATTGAAGTCTTCCAACTTTAGAGAGGTGATAGCATCTAAGTGATGTTAAGGACAGAGCCATGAGGTGAGCAGCCCCAGGTTGAGTCTCCTTCTACTATCTATGAGATGTGTACCCCTTCAGGTCAGCCTTCTGACTCTGTTTCCTTGTTATCTGTAAAATCAAACACCTTGCAGGTGGTCGTGAGACCAAAATAAGAGGATACATGTAGAACCACTGATGCATAATAAATACTCCATACCACCAGCTCTTTTTAGGCGGACCTGGATTACAGGATGCTGCGATAATGCCTTGTCCATTTGGCACTGGACCTCACCAGCTTCTTTTATAGGTGTTTTAATCTCATCGGCACCATGGACTGATCAGGTTGTGTAGGCTGGTGGTGAAGGACACAGACAAGTCCTGGGGTCAGGGCCTGGGTTTCAGCCCCGGCTGCTTAATCTCATGTGTAAATGGTGCTTAAGCGCAGCACTCTCCTTCCTGTGTAGCTGAGAGGACTGTAGGAGATACAATGTATGAAGGGCACTGGGACACTGCCTGATGGATAGACGCCCAGGGATCGTGGGCACGATTGGTTTCAAGGAAGGACACTCGCTAAATTGCATTCTTACTGCAAACAAGTTGCCTTTAAAGTCACCAAGATGATTCACTGAAAAGGAAGAAACAGAAGTCCATTCTTTTAAAGTCTCTACATTGGACATGCTTTTTAGTTTATAAATCTTATGATGAAAATGGAATATCGATGTAATGTAACATCTAAAGGCTGATACGTGCCAGGCCTGTGCTTCGCATGTTAACAGCTCATTTAATCCTTGTGGACAATGCAAAAATAGGGGTATTATTATCATTATTCCCATTTGACAGTTGAGGAAACCAGACACAGAGGTTAAATAATTTGCCCAAGTCATGTGGCCATTAAATAGCAGAGGGGGAGGGGAAGGATTCTAACCTGGGCTGCCTGGCCCAGCCCTGTTACCTACTGGCCTTTCATACACCCCTGCATACACTAACAAGCACGTACTGGGGGTACAGGATGGGTTTTGCTGCTGTAGGGGACATGACCAGAAATTTGGCTCATGGCTCTTAACTACTATGTGGGGCAGAGGTCAGAGGGCTCAGATATGCTGTCCCTGTTACCTTCCCAGGTTTTCTTTCAATACACATTTAACCATTTGCCTAGTCTTAGGTCCTGTGCACATTGTGAGGCTCCAAAGATAAGTAAAAGATAGGTCTTATTCCCACAGAGCTTAAGACCGTGCAATTTAGATGTTGTAATATAGGAGGTGCATAATAAATACCTATAGAATGAGGTTTATGTGTACCTTTGAATCTATTTTTCCCATAAAGGAGGTAGCCATATACCTATATTCATGTATATATATTTTTGAACTACAGATTGAACCCAGGGGTGCTTTACTACTGAGCCACATCTCCAGCCCTTTTTATGTTTTTTTAATTTTTGAGACAGGGTTTCACTAAGCTGCTTAGAGCCTCCCTAAGTTGCTGAGGCTGGCTTTGAACTTGCAATTTTAAAGAAGAGAAGCCAAAGACCAGAGCAAAGCAGAGCTCTTTTGCCACAAAACAACATGCTGCCCTACTGTGAGCCACGTGTGCTCTCAACCCCATTTTCCAAGTGAAGTACTGATGAACAGGCACACCAACCAGATGCACACTTAGGTAAATTAGAGAGGACGAGAAGGCAGAGGGAAGGCAAGAAGGTCGCCAAGAAGCTATAACGCCAGTCAGGACTTAACCTGTTCCATGTCTCAACCTCCGTCTGGAGGCGTAACACCCCAAATGCATGGGAATCAAAATGCTGCTCCTCAGATGATCACGCTGCAACTCACTTCAGGACACACTGCCGAGTTTGTACTGTTGTGCTCTCTGCAGACACTGTAACCCAAATGCCACCTTTCGCAGGTCAGGCAGTTACATGCCACTTGCCAGCCCCAGAAACTGCCTCCACGTTAGGCCTCATTAATATTGCTCTTGGAAAACATCTAAATCTCAAGTTAATATGGGAAACAAGGAAACCTATTCAGAAACCAGTCTGTTGGCACAACACCGCATTACATCAACCACCTAAGCAGTTTGTTTATATGGCTCCCATCTCTACACTTGCCCACAGGTGCTCTTGGAGATATATATTATATAGCCACACATACAAATAATATTTACTCAGAAAAAAGAAGCGTAATTTCCTGAGTTGAATTCAGGTCTGATAATCAGAACAATAACATTTTTAGGTGCAAAGGGAAAGTTGTCTACCTATATAGACATTTTCCCATGAAACCAAATAAGAATTATACCCAAGAATAGCTATAAAACAGAAGAGTTCTTTTGCAGGAATTATGGGAAGAGATGCAGAAAAGAATCAAGGTGAATAAAGTTTTTCTTTTATCTTAACTAGCGATGAATCAGAATGTAATACCGACAAACATTGCTCCTTCCAGAATGGTCAAAATCAAGGTGGGTTAGCATTAGTCTACACACCAAGCCCAGGTCTTCTAATGCATGATGGAGGCTTTGAATCATACATGCATATGCATTTGGAATAATTAACATCCATGCATATGGAATAATTCACCTTTCAGTCCAGATCTCCTCATGCTAAGGAGTCTACACTGAAATTATAAAAAGCCCTAGATTAGCAAAAATGAACAACAACAACAAAAAAATCCTATGCCAATGTGGACAGCAGAACAAAGATGGTCAAAAGTATCTGAATCTGTACTGAAATAAACACTCAAACCCGGGGGCAGCTGTTAGATGCTAAAACCTCTGTGCAAATCCTGTACAACCCTATCTTTTTAAAGGGCTAAATATATTTTTAGCAAAACAATCGATTACTCCAAGATCTGGAAGCCCTGATTTGAGGGCATGGACATTACAATACATTTTGGAGCTAATCGCCTCTTTGAAGCATTTCTGAGGTCAGAAATGCTTCATCTTCCACACAGCATAATCACATCTCTCCCTGCTTGTCAGAGGCAGACTGCAGACAGCACACGCATGCTGACGCCGGAGAACCCATCCCCCGATGGCTGAGAGCACACACTCCACGGCCACCATCTCATCGGTGATTTCTATTGTAACCAAAATGAGAGAGCAGAGAGCGAGACACAGACAGCCACCCCGTCGCCATAGGCAGAGCTGATGGCTGAAATGGCACTTACTGTTTATGAGAAAAAATCATTCCTTAGGTTGAAGCGAATGCTCCAAGTTCCCGGCTGCACCTCCACCTCCCGGGCCGAGGCAGCCCCTCCCCCTGCCCAGCGTGCCCTCTTCATTCACTGGATCAGCATCTTGCATAGCAGCCGTGCAGCCCTCCCCGAGGCTCCTGAGGCTCCTCAGGCTCCTCGTGGGTACAGGGCGAGGCCAGTAGGAAAGGAAGACACCTTCTCTGCTAACTGCAATGTTTAATCTCTGTTTTCTCCCTTCCAGTAAACAAACATCTCCAGCTCTTTGCTCACACACACATTCTTTGTTCTGACGCTACAGGATTGCAAGACTGAGTGAAGAAAGTCACAGTGTTATCTTAGCTCTGGGTTATTTAGAAGTGCTTTAAACCCAAGGAAGAAACATTTAGATTGGGGACATGGAAAAAAGGATTTCTGTTCTCAAATTAATTTCTGTTTTAAGTGTTGAAAAGAAACAGTGAAATCTGAAGACCCTAAGTCTAATAGAGAAGCCTTCCTTGTATTCCTAAGGGGAACTTTCCCAGTGAGGGTTTCTGCCCTGCCTTTTTTTTTTTTTTTTTTTTTTTTTTTAAGAAAGAACAGTGCGAGAAAAGACAGAGACAAAGAGAATCAATTTTTATTGAGTTTTTCACATGGCTTTTGTTGCTCTGACACTTAGTTGTGTACATGGGTGCTGGGGTTTGAACCTGTGTACTTGCGTACACTGGGCAAGCACAATAACCACCGAGCCATGGCTCCAGCCCCCTCTGCCCCGCCTTTGTTCACTGTTTTCTGCAGAAAAATTTCATCTTTGCAGGGGAAGAAATTTTATGATTTCCCTTGCTAGCTCCTTCCTGGCTTTACTATAATGTGCGTATCTGGCAATTCCTCCTTATCCCTAGCCTCAGTTTCTCTGGGTGATTCTAAGTGGCTTGTTCACCAAACCACTGCTTGGCTTGTATTAGGCTCATGTCCAGCTTTATTTTGTGATTCAATGACATCAATCCTTTCTCCTGGGTTCCTAAAGTCAATGTTTAGTCATTATTACAGCCTTACCTTAAAACATAACAAACACATTCTAGACCTGTGGAATCAAGGGTGCAGATCTGGTATCATTTCTCCACAGATGGAGCATCTGATTAAATCATGCTCATACGCTTGGCTGCTTTTGTGACCTGTTAGCAGCGAACCTCTGAGAGTCAGTGCCCTAAACCTGCCTGATGCTGCATCCATTGATGGCTGCTCTCTCCTGGAGAAGGGAGGGTCCCCTGACCACAGGAAGGTATTTCTGCAGGAAATGGGAGCAGCAGTCACTTGTTCCAGAGGTGCAATAAGCAAGTGACAAAAGGAAAATGGAAGAGGGGAGGCCACCGTATATCTTGCTTTCTCTATGTTAAAATATCTAAATCCTTCCTGTCCCACTGGACCAGACAACCCTCTAAGACCAGAGCAAGTCAACTTTGTGACTAGCAGCATTGTTTGGTCTTCCAAACGAACCTTGAGAAAATACAGATAAAAGGGGAGCATTGAAAAGCTTTATCAGTTTAAAAAGGCACAGGTCTCCCTGTCCTTTCTGCCAAGAGATGGAAAAAAAAATCTTAATACATAGTTGCCATGGTAATAACTGCTGAGTTATGACAACATTTTAATTGCTACTATTATAACTTAGGTGGGTTTTTCATATTGGCAGATAAAATGTGAAAATTATGCTCAGTTTCTTTCCATGGACTTGCAAGAGAGCAATCCACTGTAAATAGGAAAGGATCAGTCTTTTGGTTATGTGGAACTATGAGTAAAGTCATATTCTCTCTGACTTAACATTGGCCTAAAGATGCCAAGCCTGTTGAAGCTACCACTGAAAAAAAATTAAGAAGGGCAAAATCATTTTCCTTAGAAAATACAGATAACATGGAGGGCGGGGTATAGCTCAGCAGTAGAGTGCTTGTCTAGCATGCATGAGGCACTGGGTTCCATCCCTGGAACTGCAAACAAAAAAAGCACAGACAAGCAGAAAGAAAATTAAAATCACTAATGATTCCAATACAGACAGAAAACTAATATGAACATTCTAGGGGGCGGGTACCTCTTTTAAGCAATGAAAGTTTTCTTTTTTTTTTTCTTTTTGTTCCTTCTTTTTTCTTTTATTAGAAGAATATAGAAATACAGTTGAGGGGGAAACATTATCAAAACATTACCAATCAATGGATATAAACTTTGTTATTGAGGGGAAAAACCAGATCATGGATAACCACCTTGGAATTTACCTATTGCAGTTTCCCCCAGAAGAACTCATGCGTTAAATGGGTAGTTCGTGGAAGAATGACAT
>PVKS010036536.1:0-19274 GCA_004027875.1 Aplodontia rufa
AAAAAAAAAAAAAAAAAAAGAAAAGAAAAAAGAAGGGTACCTGGACTACCTGGAGGGCTGTGATGTAAGCCACTGTCCTCATCCTTCCTTCCTTGGTAAAGAAAACACCAGGGGAACAGGGAATGGAGCCCCACATTTTACTCCAGGCTCAGAAACAGAAGCAGAGAAAGCTGTGTTTGTTTAAAGTGAAACAGTCCTGCCTGGGGGACAGCCTTGTATCACTAGCAGACTCATCTCAGCCAGCTTATATGGGAATTCCAAAACATAGAGCATGCTCATTAAATACCAAGAGATTATTAAAAACCCTTGCGAAGGAATCGTTACTCTGGATAGCAGGTATATATATGTTAGACTGCAGTGAGTGTGCTGTGTTTAATTGATGGGTTCCGGGAGCTGTAGTAGCTGTACTTATTAGCGTCTGCCTTTTCCGTGCAGTCTCTCAACACTAGTTTGGGACACGGGAGGACAGCAGTATGGTGGATTTAAACTTATTTCCTGTGACTTACCATCAGTTGCCAGTGAGTAGGCTTTTAATGGGGAATCTGATGAAAAACAGGCTTTTGCAGAATCTACATTAAGTGCATAGCTCAGGAATATCTTCTTGAAGCCGTCTCACAGCATGGGAGTCTTGTTAGCATACTGAAAGTGTGTGCTGTGCTACTGCATTAACAAGTAGGCATTGGGCTGGAGCGGTGGCTCGGAGGTTACAGCACTTGTCTGGCATGCACGAGGATGCTAGTTCGAACCCCAGCACCAAGTACACAAAGAAGTGTCAGAGTAACAGAAGCCACATGAAAAACTAAATAAAATTGATTCTGTCTCTCTCTTAAAAAGAAAAAAAAAAGAAAGAAAGAAAGAAATGGGCATTTAACCAGCCCCAGGTACCTTTCTGGATAATTCCAGACCCTGATTGCAGAAGGAAGGAGGAACATGAGATGGCAGACGAGGTGTCAGAATTACAGAAAGCTGGCAGCTCAGGGCACAGCTGGCGCAAGCTCAAGTCTGAGCTATGACTATCTAGGAGTCTTTCCCATGACCTTGCTCACTTATCTTCCTTAGTCCTGGAGAGGATTCCATAGGAACCCATTTTCAATCGACCTGAGACCTACACAGCATGGATATACTGGCTGTGCTGGGTCATCTTCAACTTTTTAATTTTTACTGACGTATAATATTTGGACTTCATTCTGGGGTACCACACTGTAATTTGATACATTTATACAACATATAATGGGCCAAGCAGGGTAAACTGCATTTCCATCTCCTGAAATATTGTCATTTCTGTGGGCTGGGAGCCTTCAAGCTCCTCTCTAGTTATTCTGAGATGGTGATTATTAGGTGCAGATGACAGCTGCCCTACTGTTTCGAGTTGACTTTTCCTTCCACAATAACTCATGTATGAAACACTTAGCATATGCACCAGTTTTTCCACCTTCTCTCCACTTAAAAGAAAACCAAGGATGCAAGGGAGCTTCGCGTCGTACAGTCGGAAGCGGTGGAGTCAAGAGTTAGGCTAACTTTGAAGACAGCGTCTGCGCTGGGTGCTGGCTCTACACACCCCCTCCGATCTCTTCCCACAGGCACTTCCATAGAGCCAGCACCGTGGGGTGTGTATTGCAAACACCACCCACTGAGCTTGCATATGCCCTTTCATCCTCTTGGTACCCACTTTGCAGATAAGAAAATTAGGGTTTGCCCAGTGTCCTGCAGCAAGAGGTCAAGCAGTGTTGTGACCCATCTCCTCCCTGGCACTGTCCTCTAGGCTCCCCTTACAACCAACCCTTCTCATCTCCTTGTGCCAATCCTGCTTGGTCTTCCTTCCCCAACTGCTCCTCCCTCTCTGTAGTCTACCCAGCCTGGATTCTTCGTTGCAGGTCATTTGGCTTAGGTGTTCTGCCCCTGCCTGACCGATCTCCTGACGGGAGCTTCTCCTCTGTATTCTGAAGCACCCTGCACCTAGCGGCCAGGATCAGCATGCAATTCCAGACAGTGTGCTGCTGCTCTGGGTCATGTCAGGACGATTGGGTTTTTTGTCCCTAACTTGACCACAAGTTCCTTGCTGCAAGCCTGCATCTCCCACTGCACGCAGCTAAGAGTTCGGTAGATATCCAGACTAGCGCAACTGGCTACTGCTAGTGTGTGAAGCACTGTTAATACCGTTTTGTGCAGTGAATAGAACAGATTAAAAAAATGCACCATTAATTTTCCTAACCCAACTGCTTTATTTGAGTGCTTATTTGAACACTCAAATTTGTTTACAATTTAATATTAAAATTAATATATATCCATGATTTTATTTTTTAAAGGAATCCTTAAAGATAGATACAAAATGAAAACAAAACCAGTATCTTTCTCTTTACTCTGACCTCTGGTCTCTTCTAAAGATCTTAACATTTTCTTGTGTAGCTTCCTTAAAAATTTTTACACAAGTACTGATATTATATATATATATATACATACATATATATATATAATATGTGTGTGTATTTATTTTAAAATAGGCACAAATAAAAGATTATAATACTGTTCTGCATTTTCCTTTTGTAAGTCAACTGTACATCTTCCAATGTCTGGATATAACTCTACCCAAATTTTTTAAATGACCACCTATTATTCCTTCATACAGTGTGCCATGAATTACTAACTCGCACCCTATCAAAGGGTGCGTCCAGATTTCTGTGAGGGCAATGAATTTCAAGATACATAGAATAAGATAAATATATGTATATTTTCTAATAGTGGAATTGCTACATCAAAAGGGTAAATGTACTTAAACTTTTGATAAATATTGCACTGGGGGTCTACAAAGGGGTTGCACTAATCTTATTTATTTGGAGTAGTTCACATTGACTCTGTCGATCATGGTCCCAAAGGAGGGTCTGGAACTAGAGTTAATGTTGTGGGCAGCGTCTGCTCAGGGGTTGGGGACAGTCTAATCCTGGTCAGAGCCAGAAGCATTAAGCTTTTATTTGCATACAGCTAATGCAGAGTACATGCTACATGGCGCCTTCCACTAGCTGCTGCTGCCACCTGGGCCTTCTGGGAACAACCCCTTGGTGACTCAGGATGAGAACACTGGACCTCCCGGGAGGAGGAAACCTAGATTCCAGTCCCCACTCTGCCACCGATTTTGCTATTCCGACTTCAGTTCCTTCTCCTGTCTGCAATTTTATTTCCCTGTTTATAATGTAAATGGCTGGACTTGGGATCACAAACCTGAACATTCATAGGGACAAGGCATGCAACTAGCTTGGTGGCTGTGTGGGGACTGTCATGTAGGAGAGCACTTTCCCTCTCCCAGGACGGAGCCCAAACTCCACTCCAGAGAGTGCTAGGGTAAAAAATGTGGGTTCCCTGCTGTGAAAGGTCCTAGTTTTCTGTGGGAATCCAGAAACATGGGTTTTATGCGAAATTCTTAGATTTTTGTTTTTCCAGATTTTTAAATGCTAGAAACGAATTCAAAATTTAAAAAATTTTATTTGACATTATATATATATGTATATATATAAATCCACAAGTTTATAACACTCAAAAAGCAAAAAAAATTTGTCAAGAGGGAGATATTATTGCAACTTATTATTCTAAAAGTTGGCAGCTAAAGGGAATCAATCAAAGAAAGGGAATCAATCAAAGAATTGTCTAGTCCTCCCTGTAGGAACAATAGTTCAGGATAACCAAATAGGACAATGTTCTGAGCTTTTCTTTACACTCGAATTCTAACAAATATATCTAAGTAGAATGATAGAAGATGACATTTTACAAACTCCAACTGAGTAACCAATTCAGATGGCACATGACAGTCAGAACCACTGAAGCTAAAGGTTGGTTCTTGGAGTGTCAAATTATTAGTTGCAGACGTGGCTGACGGTGAGGGTAGGAAGGCAGCTTCACAATGGGGACCGTGCAATCTAGGTGAGTGTACAGAGAACCAGTGGCATTAGGTGCATTCTGATTGGGTAACCTCTAAAGTTGTGGCTTCAGTGAGCATTCTTGCTAAAACATTTAAACCTGAGTTTAAGCAAGCCTTCATCTAAAGGACCAGTGGGTGGAAATGAGGGCATATAGAAGAACAAATTATTAAACTGTATCGTGCCATTCGAAAAATCCAGAAGGGGGATATGCTTCAGGCAACCCGTGTGCTTTCTTCAGCAAGGCAATGGTGTGGGCGGAAGCAAAGGGAAGAAGAACAGTTTTAGATCAAAAAGACAAGGGTCACGGTTCAGCACTATTCAAGGGAAATATAGCACAAGCCCCCTACATAAAGTTAAGTTTTCTAGTAGCCACACTAAAAAAGTAATAATGCATTTAATAATAATGCATTTTATTATACCTAGCACTTCTAAAATATTGGAATTTCAACCTAAAATAGATGTAAAATTATCAGTGAGCTATTACACCTTTCTTTTTTTGATGTTGTTAAGCAAGTCCAGCATGCGTTTTCCAGTTACAGTGCATTCTAATTTGGAAAAGCCACCCTTCAAGCGCTCCTTAGCCACATGTGGCCAGAGGACACTGCATTGCTCTGGATAAAAAAGCCATGACTAATAAACGCAATGTGTAAACCACGTTGAAATTGCAGTTTGAACAAATCAACTGTTGACTGGCAATTTTTGGACAATCAGGGACTTGTAACAGGGACTCGATATTGAACGACACTCAGGCATTATTCTGAATGACACTCAGGATCTATTATTTTGTTAGGTGTAATAATCATGTCGCCGTTCTGTAAGAACTTAGTTTGATTCTTTAGTGAGGCATACCGGCATATTTAGGGGTAAAGTGACAATGTCTGTCATTTAAAATACTTCTACAAAACAACCACCACCCCACCCAGCAAAATATTCATAATTGTTGAATCTAAGCAAGTGATGGGTCTATAGGGGTACGGAGTGAAGTGATTTTTAAGGTCCCTTCCAGATGCTATTCTGCCTGTAAATTTCATTGTTCTGGGAAGGGAAAAGGACGCGTTGGCCAGCAGGGACCCTCACTCTGGCAGGCCTGTCTGCTTCGGAGAACCCACAGCGGTGGAAGCTCTTTGCCCTGCAAGACTGAGCTACTGCAGGCCAAGGCATCGGGACCAAGGGAAGGCAGCTTGGAGGGATACAGAGGGGTGGGGCCCTCACTGCGCCAAGCGCATCACTTACGGGACTTCAGGCTGGGCCCATCCAGCACTGTCCTTCATTAGCGCTAATGGAATTTCAAGGTCAATGACCAGCCATAAACATTAGCCTTAAATTAAGTGGATCTGAGGCTCCTTGCCCAAAGGACTATTTTCTTTTTTCTTGAAAGCCAAGTTGCTTGGGAGATAGGAGTGTGTCAAAAATACAGTTAACCTTTCAAGATGAAAATGCTATCAATTCTATTGATTTAGATCATAACTTGCTTCCACTTAACAAAAAGGACTGCCAATTTTAAAAATAATGGGCTTCTCAATCTCACAGAATTTTTTCACTTCTTTATTTCCTCTTTCTTTCCCTCCCCTCCCTCCTCTCGCCCTCTCTTTCTTTCCCCAGGCGGCTCCTCGCAGCCCCAAGGGGGAAGGCTCAGATGGACTGGGGTCTGGCTGGATTGCTGACAACAACCAAAGCGCCGTGTGTACCTCGCACGCCTGGTGCTTTGTGTTATTGATAGCGGCTTCTCTGCCTGTCACTTCCCCGCTCTCCTGTGAACAGCTGGGAATATCCCCGCAAACCTTGTCATACAACATGACTAATATGTTCAGCTCCAGAGGTACAAAGCAGAAGGAAATAAATGAAGGGATCGCTAAATAGGAGTTTTTCTATCCCTTCCGTGGGATGATGAATGATGAAGAACGGACAGCCATGAGTATCATTGCATAATAATCATTGCGCTCAGGTTTGAGAGTCTCAAAAAGAGTCTGAAGCTAGCACCATGCGGAAGGTCAAGGGGATAGAGAGCTTGCGTTCCAGGGCCAAGGTCAACAGCGATTCCTAGCTAAGCCCCAGTCTTATCACACATTGAGAAACGTAGGGGAGGGATTGTAACCCTCCCAGCCCCTCATACTGTTTTCCTTGCCTGCCGCTGCAGGAAAGCCTGGCACCCTGACATGAACCCTGGTCAAAGTTCCATATTTAATTTTTTTTTTTTGAGAGAGAGAGAGAGAGACAGACAGACAGTGTGTGAGAGAGAAAGACAGAATCAATTTTTATTTAGTTTTTCACGTGGCTTTTTCGTTGCTCCAACACTTCCTTGTGTGCGTGGTGCTGGGGTTTGAACCTGCATCCTCATATATCCCAAGCAAGCACCGTAACAGCCGAGCCACCGCTCCAGCCCCTCCATATTTGATTTTTATTGATATTTCGTACTGAAGAATCCCAACTAGAACTCCCAAACAAGGCACATCTTCTTGGTGCAGACAGTTAATGACACTTTTTTTTACAAGACTCTGTCTGCACTGAAGATGGCCACAGCCCTCTTCTGGTCGTGGGGCTCACTCTCTAAAGCCTGGGATCTGCAGTAATGTTTTCTGTTTCCCATCAAAAAAAGAAAAAAACAAATCCATGTTGCTTTTATGTCCATATTATCTCTCGAAGCATACCCTACAATCTGGAAGGTTTTGGCATGTTCAGCCGAATTTCTCTTGTGTAATTCTTTTTTTCCCCCAGGCGGAAAGGGTTAGCTTTATCAAGCTAATACAATCTTCTCTCCCAGGACAGACTAACACTGACTTTAAACAATCTGTGAATAAATAGCTCAGACTTCCCCCAAGTCTTTTTCCCTTCATCTCCACTGAAGAATGAGGGAATATGGATTATCATTTTGATTACAAATATATTTCTATCTAGAGAAAAATCTACAAAGGGCTAAAGTCACCTCTATAAATTTAAACAGTCTCCAGTTAGCCCTGGAGAGTTAAATCCCCTCTCTTTCTGTATTTTTTTAAAAATATCCTGGTGCTTCAAAGATGTTGTATTAGACAGATGTCAAGTTGATATAATAAACAGCAATGCCAAATCTAATGAATTAAGGGAAAAGAGAAGCACATGCTGAGGTTTTCAGATGAAATCAGGTAATGACAGGGAAGAAAAATGAAGCTGCTTTTAAAAATGGCTCGAGAGTCCAAAACTCAAGGTGTGGAGAGACTCGCAGCAGGAGGAATCCAACTGTGCACGGTGTTCATCTTGCATGTGTATGTATTCTACCTGATGTTCTGAATTGTGCAGCAGAGAAATAAAATGACATTTAAAGTGTTCCTGGACTGGTAATAATTTGGTTGGGAAAGCTGGCATAATGGTCCTTGCTGAGACCCCAGTCCTGGCTATCGACACCTGCACAGGCGAGGGTGTGGGTACTTCACCAGAGCTCTGAGGTCCTACGTGGGTTGCCAAGCCTCACTTGACCTTGCTGTAACCAAGGTGTGGATCCCGGCACAGACGCAGGCTGCAGCTGCCCTAGGTGGCAGTGTGACAGACGGCCCCTGGAGCCTGGACAAGCATGGCTCCTCTTTAGAATAGGAGCTGTCACAGCCTCCGGGATGCATTCAAGGTCACACACGGAAGGTGGGCATTTGCTGTTTGCTGTGCTCAAGGAACTCTGACTTCGATTTGTGCCTGTTTCATTTTTTCTTAAAAGTTTTCTGCAGACTTATCAACATCCTCCTTAGGACAGAAGTGGCAGTCACTAGGACCACTCAACAATACGCTCTGCCCCAGGTACGCTGCTTCCGGGGATTTCCACCTGTAGGCAGGCTCGAGGCAACGTGCAAAGACATACACGTAAGGGTATTTATCGCATTCACTTGAGCAATACGAGAAACAGTCTGAATCTGATTGCGTGGTTAACGTTAAGTTTAATCCTAATGCATCTAGATACATGTCGTGCGTTAAAAAGCAGTCATGTTCTGACGTGGAAATGTAGCCATGTGAGGTAAAATAGGAAACTTTAAGATGGTATTGACTGGTCACATTTGATTATGCATGAAAAGTTCCCCCAAAGAGACTGAACCTTTTAGAAATAGTTACCTCTATATGGAGGTATAGGGAAGGAATTGGAATTAGAGAAGATGTGATTTAAAAACAACATGATTAATTTTATAGCTAAAAGTTAGAAACAATGCCTCTTGTTAACAAAAATGATGAAGTTGCACTTTCAGACTTTTCTTTCCAGATCAAATACCATCAAGGTCTTATATTTTTCTCCCTTATTCTAGTAGTAGTAGCAGCAGCAGCTGCAGCAACAGCAGTAGAATAATAACAATAATAATAATAATTATAAATAAAATAACTATTCTTTCATGTATTCACACCTATCATTTAAAATTACTTCATTGATTAAAAAGTAGAAATATATGAGAACTTTTTTTCTATGCCAAATTTTGGTGCTTTTTCACTCTATTTGAAATCATTAATATATTTCTATTTTAGTACCTTGTTTTGAGACGAGTGAATTTCCCTGGTTCAGCACATATCAGGATATTTAGGGAAGCTAAAATCAAATAGGAGTCTTCAAAGGGCTGCTGCTGCTTTTCTTTCTCTTTCTTTTTTTTTAAGCAGGGATCTCTAGGATCTGAACTGCCTGGACACCAAATCTTTGCAGCAATGACCTTGATTCTGGAGGTAAAGGTTTTGTGGATATCTGGTTTCCATTTGGGCAGAATCCTAGCAGGGCACAGAAAAAGGCTGTGAAATAAGGTGGCCAGTCCTGCCTCTGGGTGAGAGCTGCACGCTGTTTTGTCCTTTTCTGTGCAGGCCTGTTGACCTTCTGCGGGGCTCCTCCACCTCTGGGTCCTCATGTCTCCCACTTAACAGGGTGATCACTTCCCCGGAAGCAGGACACCTCACACTTAAGCATCACAATGGCTCCACGAGCTCAGGCCAGTTTTGCAGGGAGAGCAAGAGCAACAGCTGAACTAGAGACAGGGAGGATAATCTAGGATGAGCTCCTCACCAATGGAGGGGATGGAGCAACTCAGATGCCCACTGGGGGCCAGGGCTCCCAGCTTCCTTACTCAGTTTTTATGCCACTTCCAGCCCCTGTGAATCAAGTGACTTTGCAATCCAGGAGCTCCGGCTCTCATTCCCAAACCTCCTCTGCTCCATCTTCTAGTTAAAGTTCACTTCTCTGGGTCTGAGAGAACCTCCCATCTCACTTTAACTTCTCTTTCATACAAGTTAATGTTTCTGTTTCTCTCACTCTCTTTCATTTCAAACTGGCTTAAACTGAGTCTCTGTCTCCCTATATTTTTAAAAAGAAGAAACAGAAATACCATCCACTAAGCCTTCTGTGCTGTACTCACTGGTCTACAAGATACAATCCATTGAATGGACACCCACAATGCCCTGTTCACTCATTCATTCACGCCTTACAGAGTAACTACTCGCAACTGCACCATCAAGACACACTGTTTGCTGGGCGTGGTGGAGCATGCCTGTGATCTTAGCTACTTGGAAGGCAGGTGAATTGCATCTGAGACCAGTGTGGGCCGTTTGCAAGACTCTGTCTTAGAATATAATAAAAGTATATTGCACCAAGTAGCTCAGTGCTTGCCTAGCATGTGCAAAGCCCTGGGTTCAATCCCCAAGATTGGAAAAAAAAAAAAAGATAGCTTCTTTCCTGGGGGAATAGCTCAGCCTCATGTCTAAATGCAGAGGCTGTGGAGTCAAGATTGCTTGAGTTTAAATCCCAAATCCTTGATTTAAAATCCTGATTTTTTTTCCTTTTTAAAAAAATCATGTATTTAGACATCATCTGTCCCCTGATGTGTGGAGGGAAAAGTGATAGAGAACACCTACCCAGGATGATATTTCTGTGATATTATCACAGACAGAAACCAGCATTCCTTTTCTTTGCTCCACTCTCCCTAACCTTCTCGAAAACTCTCCTGCTCTTTCCATTCCCAAGCATGCTGCTTCCTCCGGGCTTCCACCGAGGCGCCTACCGGGCTCATCCATTCACCTCACGCGTGAGATGAAGAGGGCAATTTTATGTAGTAAAGATATATGGGACAAGTCAACCTCAAGTTCACATCCGTTAAAGCACTTCTCTGTTGGCAACATTTTTACAAGCCTCTCGCAGCTATATGCTTAATTAAAATAAAAGGCTGACATACATCATTGCGCCAAGTCCTTGCTGATGGAGAGGAAGGAAGGGGGCAAAAATGAGCACATTTGTTCTCCTTTATTAAAAGAGTTATTTCAGTTATGACATCTGGAATAAAGACTAGCCATTAGCAAAATTAAAAATGAGATGAAGTTGATTTTTGGAAATGTATAGTTAGTGCCCTTGCCCTGCCTCTGGCTGTGTCTCCTCCTGTCCCAGCTCCAAGCTGCCTACTTCCCTGGTAGCATTCTTAATCTTCAGGTTCCCAAAACTGATAGTCATAATGAAGGGGAAGAAGGGAGAGAACAGTTTGCTCATAAAATCTGCTTGAGAGTTCTTTAAATTAGTAAGAAAAATGGTTATCCTTAGCTGAACATGCACTATATGTTAGACCCTGCTCTAAGCACCTTACGCATAAAAGGTTAATATTTAAATCCTCTTTATGGAGTATAGGGGAAGGAAAGCAACATTTACTTAACATTTGTCATACGCTGATTGAATTATGGGGGTTTCTCTGTTAATCCTCACACCAACCCTGTAAGGGAACTTCATTTTACCCAAGAACAAACTGAAGCTCTGGAAAGTTAGGTGATTGGCCCTGTGCTGCAGTGTTAGTAAGAAAAGAAGCAAGGTTTCGAACTGAGGTCTGTCTCTTTGCAAACAAGATCAATCCTGTAGAGAACATAATTAATGGAGAGTCGAAATGGATGTGAATAAAAATCTGTAGAAGTGGTGCATAGAGATTTTGAAGAGAAGAGATTAGCCAAGATCAATGGGTCCTGAAAGGAAAGGAGGTTGGGGAGGACAGAGGGAAGAGGAAGAAGAGGCGTAGAAAGGAGCTGGGTTGCAGCTGCTGATGCTGGGATGACGGTGCAGAGGCTGTGAGCGTGTGGGGAGGGTCAATCATCAGAGACTTGGAGGCAGGCACACAAGAGCAGAGCCCCATGAGGTTTGATCAGGCAGTGATGGATAAACTGATTAGAAGGATGTAAGTGCCCTGGCAAGCGGTCTGAGCCTAAGACAAAGAGGACTGGCTAGGACAGGGCACTCGAGACGAGCATAAGGACGGGGGTGCTGTTTGTCTACCCTAAGCTCAGCAACGGTGTGGCTCACCCAAGTCCTTGGAGACCTGAACACACACGGCCAAAGTCTCACCATGTGAACCAGGCGACTAAGCAGACGTGGGAGCAAGAATCCTGGTATTAAGAGGCGCTGAGTTGCCAGATCTTGTGCTTCATTAGGTGGCAATGTGGACTCACAGGAAAAAGGAGTCCGGGGTGATTCCAGCTGGAACCTTTGTGGCTGAGACAGTGACAGTGAATCCAAACAGGGAAAAGAAACGCCTCTGTGAGAATGTTCTGGATAACAGTTCACGTTAGCAAACTGCATGGAATGAAAAGAGAAGGAGCTCAAGCTGGCCCAGAGCCTCCACAAGCCAGAGTCCTGGGGCCAGTGCGGAGGTTCCCTTTCCTTCCACCTTATGTAAGACCAATCATCACTCCCAAATATCTGTCAAATCCGCTTCTCTCTAGCTTCCCCAGGCAGCATCCTCACCCCAGGTGCTACTCCTCTTCCTGGGCTGCTCAGACTCCTCTTTCCCCTTCCAATCAACCTCCACCTTGAAGTCAGGGCTCTTTTACAAACACCAAAACAATTAGGTGGCCTTCCTAAATGTCTTTGAAAGGCTTCTCAGTATCCTTAGATTAGGCCAGGCTTTGGCCAAGCATGTCCAGTGGGCCAGATCCAGCTCAATGCCTGAAATAAAGTTTTCCAGAACACAGCCAACCTCATTCACTTATGCACTACTTTTGTACTGCAGCAGCAAAACAGGGCAATTGCAAAAGCTGTCTGGCCTGCAAAGCCTAAAATATTTGTCTGGCTCTTTATAGAAAAAGTTTTCCAACCAACAGACCAACAAAAATCCTTGCCATGGCACATAAGACCCTGCATGAGCTGACCCCTGCCTACTTCTCCCATCTCTCTTTGAGCTACTGACCTCTGTGCCTGTGTCGCTTCTGTGATATTAACCAACTTCTGGCTGCTCACAGGGGCCATGGAAATGGGGTTACTGTCATGTACTGGCACAGCCATAAGACACCTCAGTTTCATGTATTTATGAAGTACAGATTTAGATCCAAGGCTCTCTGAGCTCCAGTCACTCCTGACTCCCCTTCCAGCATCCTATTCCTCTCTTTCCTGTAAGCTGGAGTTCAGCTTCCTCCACCTCTCTAACCCCTATCCCCCTCAAGTACTCCTTTTAGGATAGGAACCCAAACCACCCACTTACACGTCAGTTCAACTCAAGCCACTGTGATGAATTAAGCCTTATTTCTAATTAAGTACGTCTTCATCTCTTTAGAAATCTTCCAGAGATCAATGAGCAGGTGGGAGGGCCTTGCAGAGTGGAGAGAGCAAGCCAGGAGGTCCCAGCATAGAGATAAGCAATTGCCTCCTCCACCAAGGTGAAGTTCAGACTCAGAGTCAACCAGGACTTTCACAGCACCTTCTAGGAGCCGGGAACTGGGCTGACAATGTTGGCTGTGTATGTTGTGTTGGCTTCCTAAACCCTATAAACCAGTCTGGGTTGGGTTTCCAATAACACGAGCCATTATAGATGGTTTGTACAGCAAGGCTGACAATTTTGTAAGCATCTGTCAGTTTTGCAGCAAAAGAGATTAGAAGTTTCTCTAATAGAGAAACTGCAGGAGCAGTTTCCGGAGCATGCTCTGGAGTAACGTGCAGGCATGATCCTGCAGAACCCACCCACCAAGGGAGCAGCCACCATGCACACGCTGGGAAGCAGGAAGCAGCTGCTTCAGCTGCTGGTGCCAGAATCAGACCACCTGAGATGCCATGCGCAGACTCAGAAAGTACATGCAGAATTGCTGGTCACAGAGCCACATCATGACTGTATGATCTGTACCAACCAGCATGTTGCGTCCCTGTCACCTAACACTGCTGGATTCCAGTGTTGAACTAGAGCATCACACCGACTCCGATCCCTGGTTGTAGGGGATTCTGGGGATGGCTATATTTTAGCTTTTCTATCTCTGCAGGACAGGAAAGAAGATGAGGAAGATGCCAGAGCAGATATTAAATGAGGCAATTTATAGCTTTGTTTTAAAGGAAAACACACACACACACACACACACACACACACACACAGCAGCTGTTTCCTTGATCTTACAGCAGTGGAAGCCACACGTCTCAGGGAAGGGTGCTCAATTCCAGACTCAAGTCCAGATTTGCTGACTCTAAGCTCCATTGCTTTTTCAAATAAAAGGAAGAGGCTGTCATTTGTTATATCCAAAGGCAGTAACAAGTGAGTTCCTAGTCTCTTTCCTGCTAAAATGATGCATTTCAGAGCTCAGCCCACTGCTAGGACACTGGTTAGAGCTCAGCTGGCATGGGGCAGCCCGTGAGCTCTGCTAGGTGGAATCCTGGCATCTCCTCCTGCCTTGCCAGGATCTCACCACTCAGAACGTAATCGACAGAAGACGGGTTTTCACCCAACAGTGCTCAGTGACATCAGAACTTTTCTCTGGGAGCAGTGACTTAGAAATCAGGACACCCATGCAATGTCAGGCAGAAAGAGCCGCCAGGCTGTGCCCATTCACCCAGCTGTGGGGGAGGTTTGGACGCAAGGTCCTTCCACAGAGCACCTTACTCCATCCAGCATGGAACACGCATCTCTGATTACAGGGACTGCCAATCTCAGGAGTGAACAGAGAGTACTAAGCCCTCAGTCCTCACCATGGCTCTGGCCATTTCTCAACACCTGGGGAGGTCTGCTTTGTGTTTCTTTCACCCAATTCATCTTTCCTATGCCAGATCTCTATTTCTATAGTCTGGATCTAACCATATTTAGGTTCCCCTTAAAAGCCATTGCATTCGTCATTAGATAAAAGATAACGTCCAACTGACAGGGTGGCGCACACCTGTGATCCCAGCTACCCAGCAGCCTGAGGCAGGAAGATTGCAAGTTCAAAGCCAACCTCGGCCACTTGAGCAAGACCTGGTCTCAAAATAAAAATAATCAAAAGGAACTGGGGACCTGGGGATGTAGCTTAGTGGTAAAGCATCCCTGGGTTCAATCCCCAGAACCAAAAAAAAAAAAGAAGATAAATTTCACCTAATAATCACAGCAGCAACAAAACCCACTTAAAAGCTAGGTAAAGGTCTTGACTTAACTTTTCTCTCCAAAGATGACATACAAATGGTCAACAAGCACATAAGATACTCAGTAACCACGAGAGAAATACAAATGACAACCACGAGATACCACTTCACACCCAATAAAATGGGTACTATGGAAAATAAGTCTGGCAAGGATGTGGAGAAATTGGGACACCTGTACAATACTGTGGAAGGGGAAGATGGCACCGTTGCTACTGAAAGCACTGGAGTAGTTCCTCCACAGCTAAAAATAGAATTAGCATATGATCCATCAATTCCACTTCTGGGTACATACCCCAAAGAATTTAAAGCAGGGTATTGAAGAGATACTGATATATCTACCCATAGCTGTACTGTTCACAGATGCCAAAAGATGGATAGCAACCCAGATGTCTATTAATAGATAAATGCATAAACAAAATGTGGGACACACACTCAGCGGAATATTATTCAGCCTTAAAAAGGAAGGAAATTTTGACGCACGGTACAACATGCTTAGCACATTGAGGACACGGTAAGGGAATCACAAAAGGATAAAGCCAGTCACAAAAGGATAAATCCTAATTACTTCCACTTATCTGAGGGACCTAACACAGTTAAATTCGCAAAGACAGAAAGAATGATGTTCACTGGATTCTGGGGGTGGCAGGATAGGGAGCCGTTTAATGGACACAGAGCTTCAGTTTTGCAAGGTGAAGCATGCCGGAGGTACAGCAATGGTACTGTGCACGTCAAGATGATCAAAATGCTAAATTTTAGGTTAGGTGCATTTTAATCACAGTTTTAAAAAAATGAAGCCCAAGGCACCTGGCGTGGCATTCAACACTTCGGGCTCTTTCCCACCTGGCTCTCCCTGCGATAAACAGTACCAGCCATTCCTGAAGCTCACGGCGCCCTTCTAGGTCTTAGGGTCCTTGATGAAGTTATCCCCTGCTCTGGCAAGATAGGGCCCCCGTTCTTCCCCTGTGGCTTGTTTTATTCTCAGTGCTTACCAAAACTCACAATTGCAACATGTATTTCTGAGATCATTAATATTTTCCCAATCCTGCCCCCAAGAATGTGAGCTTCATGTTGCGGAGACACAGAATGTCATTAATTCCTGCAGCACTGGGGGCCCATGCTTAGCTGGAGATTGAGGCATGTTCAATACTCCATCCAAATGTCCTTTCCTGTGTCAAGTCTCTGCTGCCCTAGCAGAGAGGATCCCTCTTTATTTATTAACTTTTTTCTTTAAAGAGAGAAGTAGAGAGAAATTTCATTTTTTTTTTTTTAAATCTGGCCTTCGTTTCACTGACATTTAGCTGTATATGTGGTGCTGGGGTTTGAACTCATGTCCTTGTGCATGCCAGGCAAGCGCTCTACCGCTGAGCCACTGTTCCAGCCTGCAGGGATCTCTCTTTAACCTGGTGCAGTTTGCATGTTTTTGAATGGCCAGCACATCACCCTACTGTACTGCATTACAGTTATCATGGATGTGACTATATCTCACGCCCCAGGGAGACCTCCAAGTCAAGGACCACAGATTCTTAGTTGTGACTTTTCCAGCATCCAACACAGTGTTATGCAAATGGCAGGTGCTCACAGAGGTTTGATGAATGTGGCATTTTCTAAATTTTTGACCTTTTCCTCCCTCCAAATTTTGTCTTAGTTACTTAATACATTTCCTTTTAAAAGGCTCACATTTAGAAAATTATCTGAAGGAAAATAATATCAGTAAAATTAAGTTTAATATACTAATCATGTTTTCTTTAATATATTAAAATTAATGAATAATAACTGAATGTTAAAAGTTCTTCCATGTACCCCTGAAAATGATGATGACCATTCTTCAGAAAGCATTGGTTTAAGAAATGACTGCCTCGGGGGCTGGAGCAGTGGCTCGGCAGTTACAGCGCTTGCCTGGCATGTGCAAGGATGTAGGTTTGAACTGTAGCACCATATACACAACGAAGTGTCAGAGTAACATAAGCCACATGAAAAACTAAATAAAATTGATTCTCTCTTTCTTCTGTCTCTCTCAGATCAATCCCATGTTACTTGGTGTCCCTCAAGGATTTCTGGCAAGGACTAGATTTCGGGCCAAGCTCCCAAGGAGGCAATGAAGGCTGCCGTGTTTGCAGCTTGTGTTCCTTATCTGAAATGCTTCCAGAGTGTTTCAGGGATTGGACTTTTTCTGACTACAAAACATTTGCATTAACATAATGAGCTACCTTGAGTCTAGAACCCAAATCTAAGACAAAATTCTTCAATGTTTAAGATAAAAGTCATCTTATGCACATAGCCTGACGGTAGTTATACACAGTATTTTAAATACTTTCATGCATCAAGCAAAGTTGTGTGATTTGTAATTTCCCCCTTACGGCTTTATACTGGCGCTCCTAAAGTCTGGGCTTTTGGGGCATTTCGGATTTTGCATTGCTGGATGAGGAATGCTCCGTCTGTACCCTATCTGCCCATTTCCCTCCCTGTACTTGGAAATCTGGTCTGGGGGGCACTGCTTGATCCCTTGTGGAAGCGCAACTCTTTCTAGAAGGAGGAAATGCCAAACACACTTAACAATGTTTCTAGTGCTTGCCATTCTATACTCTTCTTTTGGGAAGTTTTAAAATATTTTTAAAGCATTTACATTGCCAGGAATGGCTCTAATTTTTTTTTGTAAAAGAGAGAAGGTGAGAGAGAGAAGGTGAGATAGAGAGAGACAGAGAGAGAGAATGAATCAATATTTAGTCAGTTTTTCACATGGCTTTTGTTGCTCTGACACTTAGTTGTGTATGTGGGTGCTGGGGTTTGAACCCGTGTAGTCATGCATGCCAGGCAAGCACCATAACCACCGGGCCACCACTCCAGCCCTCTAGTTAATATTTTAGGTATTACTTTACCTAAAATTGCACCTTTAGAGCCAAAGCACTTTCACACCTGTCCTCCTGTTTCATCTTCCTAACATCTCTGAAAAGAAGCTGGGAAACGAGCAGAATTCTGTAGACAGAGAAAGTACCCAAGCAGAGATAGAGTCAGCATCTCTGCCCTGGAGCCTGGGGCTAGATGGCGACACATGCTGCTACCTCAACCGAAGTCTCTTTCCACTAGGTAACCTATGACGGGTCCAGGCCTAAGAATAAATAACATGTTACCCATTAAAATATTAAGTAATAGCGATTGTAATCTAGAGCTAATGCTAGGGATTATTTACTCCTAGGCTGATCTAAGACTTTGAGCTTCACAAAACCTTACAGGTGAGGTAGGATTTCCTCCTGGATGAAGAAACCAAGTAATGTGGAGTCACCACTCACGGTCACTCCAGCAAGTGCTTTCCAACTCCGTCTGATGTTGTGCACTAAATACATGAGAGACGATCTCTCTTGCTGCTGTTATAATGGTAACTGTGAATATTTACTGAGGGCATACTATATGCCAAATGCTGTGTTGAACATTTTATTTCATGTGACTGAAATCACCTAGTCATCAAGACTTTCAAAGAGTGTGCTATCATGGCCTTCATTTTACAGAGGAGGAAACTGAGGCACAGAGAGGTTAGCCGACCTGTTCTAAACTTTGTTGTCAACTACACAATAGCAGAGGCAGGACTGAAACCCAGGAAGGTTCTGGAATCAGGGTCCGCGCAGGAGGAGCGCAGGAGAGGGTAAATTCCGTACAACTGTACATGAGACTTCTGGGGGTTAAAACCTTTCCCAGTTAATCTGCAGGGACGGCTGTCTATTTTGACTAGCAGGTTATTTATCTGAAGTCTACCTGAGAAGTTTATTTGTACCTGAACAGACAAGTAAAACCTAGCCTCCCCAGGGAAGGGAACCACACGGGAAGACATCCAAAAAGTTCTCACTGCTCTAGGCTGCAGCTAAAAGAAGCTCCGTGGAAGACACACTGACACACACACACACACTCATGCACACACTCTCTCAGACACACACTCACACTCATGTACCCACATGCTCACTCACACATGCACTCACACACACTCATGCACACATGCTCACTCACACACACACACTCATGTACACTCACTCTTACAGTACATTCATGCACACACATGCACATGCATGCTTACACTCTCACACCCACTCACATACTCATGCACACACTTTTACACACACTCATGCACATGCACACACACTCACTCACGCACCCACACACTCACACACACATACTTGTGCATACTCACCATACGAACACACTTTTACACACACAGCACACTCATGCACACGCACACACACGACTGGGAGGCAGCCTGGGCTGACCTCACTGCAGGGGAGGCAGATGCTTGTCAGAGTCAGGTTGTGGCTTGGCTTACAGGGTGAGGTGTGTTTGCTCCAGGGCCTCATTCCCCTTTTGGTCCTTTCCACACTGAAGGCAAGAAGGCTTGGAGGAGTACAGTGAGCCAGGGCCCTGCAGGACATTCCCTATCATGGCATGGCACAGAAGTGGAGGCCCAGGCAGTGTGTGTTACACCACAGGGTGGAGAGCAGCCTGCCCTCGGCCCAGGCAAACAGCAGCTTGGGAATGAGGACTGGGAATTGCAGTGCCCCCAAGTGATTCCTGTCCCTCAAAGAGGCTTTGAGAATCCGTGGCCTGCATCTGTGCCTGAGGCAAAGATGGCTGGGAAGTGGGGCAACCCATCCCCATGGAGGTTCCAGCACAGAGGGCCACCTGCGTGGAGGAGATTAAACCCCTCTGTTCTCTGCACAGGTGTGCCAGGGGAAAGGTGCACATTTAAACACACAGCAAAACACACTTGCGGGCCGGAGGCTCGACTGTCTGAGGCTCTGAGGTCAGGTACTCTGGTCTCCCATCTAGACGCACACACTTTTACACACTCACGCACGTGCTCGCACACATGCTCACTCATACACACATACATACATATACTAGATTCTGCCACTCCCAGCTGTCCTCACCTGGACAGTAGAGACCGTAACTGTTCCTATTGTGTCGGAGGTGCTAGAGGCCATCAAGAGATGGAACTGACACCGACTGGGCTGAGCCTCGTATGAGTACCCTCGCATCTGAGTACTGTGCTGCTA
>PVKS010036537.1:0-19279 GCA_004027875.1 Aplodontia rufa
AACCCGTGTACTTGCGCCTGCCGGGCAAGCACTGTAACCACCGAGCCACCACTACAGCCCCCTTCTCCTTTTTTAATACTCCCAAATTCCTCCTTTTATTATTTCCTTTCTATCTGAAAAAACTTATTTAGCCACCCTTAAGGATAGTTCCGCTAGTGACCCTAACTGGGTCACCTTCTGCTCTGAGATTGGGTTAGAAATACACCTGGTCTGGGTCTCTTTCTACCATTGGGTGAGGAGGACTAAGATACCCACCCACTGTGTTGTTCTACTGTCCCAGGGCCCCTAAGCACCCACATTCTTCAGTTCAGAGGTCTCCCTTAGCTACTTCTGGCCTTAATTCCAGGGTTAATAGTTGTACTTAGCAGGAAGGAACAGAGAGAAATGATAGTATGTCATTTATGTGCCTACAGCATCATTTTAAAACCAGATCTTAAATTATCAATGTGTAGAACAGAAATCATTTGCAGACTATTCTGTTTTTCCCACAATATGTTCTTTAAACAAAAAGAAAATGTGCATGTCCTGGGCCTGAACTGAGCACCAGCCACCAGAAGATAAAGAGAAATATATACCCTCTGACACAGCACTTGCAACATTCTCCTTTTCTGTAGATCCAGCTTCTTTAGGCATTTAAATCACCAGTCTGGCTTCTGGAGTAAACAAACTCTGATTTACCCATTAATGAACAATCATGAAATTTTATACCTGTATTTACCAACTTTCCCATAATTCTTTTTTTTAATTATTATTATTAGTTAACATGTTCTTAGGAATGCAATGAAACACATTAATATATACATACATAATGACTTGTTATTTTTTTAATTCTTGCTGTAAAAAAGTGGTGCTGTTTAATCCTAATTCTAAGTAATTGGTTCTATTACTACCCTTTTGTAGCTCAGGAGACTTATTTTCAGAGTAAGGATGAGATGTCCCAAGGTCATGGTACTGTTTAGGGGAGAGTTGGAGTTCAATTCTCATCTTTGGTTACCTAGTACAGTGCTCTTTACTCAACCCCTAGAGCAGACAAAACCATGAAAATATTCTATAAATAATGCCACAGATCCTAAAGTTGCATTGTTTTGATATATGAATATCTTTTCTGAAAAGGTTCTCATGAACTTTCTCAGCTGTCACTCATTTCCACCTGCATATGTTACTCATTTTGTCAGGCCAATAAAACATTCAAACAAAGCAAAAACTCAAATCTCACTGAGGAAATCCTGAATATGACCTTTCTAATCATTAATATCTATTAAATATGAAGCAGAATACTTTGCTGGCCTGGTAGGGTTGGTTCAAAGAAACCATAGCACATTTTCTCCCACCCCTACAAATTTTATATCTGGGATAAGTAGACCAGTAAAACATATTTTTAAACAATTAGAAAACAATATGTTACCATATGTATACATAAATCTCAGTTGTGTAGATGTGCATAAGGAAGAGTTATTAGAGTGCAGGGAAGGTTGAGACACTGAAGACTTAATGATTTATTCTGTTGTCTTTATTGCCTATAGAAGTATGACCTTTGACAAAATTACTGGAAGAAGAGAAAGAACCAGTAGCAGTTTGATAACACCATGAATAATGCTTCCTTGTGTATGATCTTCTGGCATCATTCCTACAAACCCAGCCACATGAGAGGATTTCCTGGGAGATAGATAAAGAACAACCCCATCCCTGCAACCATGCAGGAACAACATGATAAAAAATGGATAGGCTGAGACAGGAAGTGTACTGCTTGAGTAGGGAGGCAGTCTGCTTGCAATGAACAAAAGGAAAGAAAGTGGATATGGCATTAGAAGCAACAATAACCAAGCAAATACGAAGGGTATTGTAGTTTTTAAATCATGGACATAGATTCTGGGAACATCCTCCCTATATTCACTTCCCATGAAGTTAGCAGGCCAGTGCCCACTTCAGCCAAAAGAATCTATGTATTTTCCAAAGCTAGGACAAGTCAAATTCTTATTCTTGCAGTCTTGAGCCACCATTCTGGTTGAACCTGATGTGAATACTCCAGGTGAGAGTCCCAACCAAGCCCAACCTTCTAACCATTCCAGCCCAATTGCCATATTTGTGAGTAAAAAAAGTTTCCAGATAATTCCAGCCCCAAAACATTTTAGCTACCCCCAATCATTCAGTTCTTTCCAGCTGAGGCCTAAAGAATTCATGGAGCAGAGAAAACACATGCAGGATTTATCTTCTCTAAACCCCAGATTGATGGAATCCAATAGCATTTTATCATTTTCTGGGGTCTTGTATGTTCCTGATAACAAGATTCCACAAGGACAACTTTTCACCATTGGTTTGATTTGTGACAATGATAGGTCTTGGACACCATCTGATGCTTAAGCAGTCTTTTCTGGCAACACTCTTGTAAGATGTCTAGTGGGAACCAGAGCTGGTAAAATGAGTTAGGTGCAGTCAAAGTGTCAGAACTGACCAGGAGAGTCTCCATCTAGCTCGGGAGATTCTTTCTCCATTCTCAGACATGTATTTTTTCCAAGACAGTTATCAGATGAAAGGAGTTTAAAACATTCTTATAAGAGTGAGCTTTGTTTTAAGGTGTATGTGAGTTGTATCTGTGCTGAGGTGGTCTTATTTCGTGGAAATCACTATATTTATAAGTGACAGATAGCATTGGCCCTGCACGATGCTCAGGTGGACATTTCTTATGGCTACCATTAATCTTGCAGCTATACGAAGTCTCTTATACTACATTTAAAATCTTGTCATTTAAACTCACTAATTTTGAGAAATTTGTTATACATCAATAATTACAACACAGGGTGAAAATAAGAGGAAACATGAAGGTGAAAGAGACACATTTAATACAGAGACTGTGCAGGAAGTAGAGTTAAACAAGGACCAAAAATGCAGCCAACAAATAAAAGAAAAAATCAATAGCAAGAAACAACATTAGCTTCTAAGGACTATTAGTCTATGCTGCAAACCAATTCTGGGTGCCAGCAATACATATAAACTGCTATAGTCACATTAATCATTATAATCACATTAATCAGCATGAGATTATTCTCCAGGGAAATGCCAACTGACCTTTTATAATTTTTCTTCTCTGTAAGAGGTAGTACTCTTTTCTCAGACTTTACCCTACACAGTCCCACTTTAGCCTGTGACACTAGTCCCACAAAATGTCTTGGTTATTATTTTGTAAGACATCCAGTACATCAGGAAGCTGGAATTCACCAGCCTTGGAGATTCTGTGTTCTCCTATGCTCCAGAGCTGACCACATCTTGAGAGCTCAGTCCTTCTGATATCCTGTCCAGCTTTGGGCAAGTATTCTCATGCATTAGACCTCAACATTCTGCTGAAATCTTGGCATTCTTTCACCAGCTTGGACTGGACCCCACCTCTCTCCAACTCATGGCTGCCATCTTGCATGCACCAGACATACTACCTGACCAGATATTTCCATAGAATTGGGCCAGAGGTCCCATGCTCCTTGGAGTGTATGTAGAGAAGACAGCTGGCTATCCCACCTTGAAGAATTCCCCTAAAATTTGAGGTCTTGCAGGTCCCAGTACCAGATTACCTAATCTCCTCTGTGGTCCAGCCTACCTTGCAGTGAAGCTATCAATGTTGTGACAACTCTTGCAGAAAGTGCAACATTCTGACAATAGACCAAATATCACCCACCAGGATCCATTGTAAAACCAGTTTATTTTTAAGCACCTCCTCTAATGATACTTCAAACACCACTGGGGAGAGTCAAAGATATAAACCAGCTCATTCCTCCTTGATTTACTTGTGACTGCCATAATGCAAGCCCTCCTCTATGGAGCTGTTTATCTAAGTGGGGCATTTAAGTTCAGATTGCAGTTAATACCTGCAGAGCCAAATTCAAGCTAACTCAGCTCTGAGACTAGGGGAAAAACTTAATGGACCTCAAAGTCTCACAGGTTGGCAGTTTAAACACATTTCTGAATTTGCCAAAGGAACAGCTTTGTCATTTCAGTTACTAGAAGGCAAAATAGAGCTGGAGAAAGTGACAATACACTGACCTCCATGCCAAGAAAATTGGGTTGTAAGGTTAAGGAGCAGCACCTCAGGGGTCACAAGTGGCAGCAAATACCTCCTGTCCACTAAAGATAAGCATCAAAGAAACACCCAACAATGAACTCATTCTTTCTCCCAGAGAGGAGGAAGCAAGCAGGTCTAAGGGGATGGGAGAAGAAGTTCTGAGCCTTGATTGAGCCCCATTGTTGAGCTGTCTGGGAAGATTGCACAGCTGGGTAAGTGTTGTGTTCAGCAAAGGACATGATGGACAATGCTTTTATACAAGGGACACTCCAGTCAGCACGGAGCCTTAGACGGCTGAGAAAATTAAAGCCTTTTCAGGACCTTTCACAACACACCTGATTTCTGTATTAAATTTGAGGGTGGATGGGCATTGTGTTGGGTAATTGCCAACACTGAATGTCACCATAGGCAACAGACTTACTCTGATCTTCCCAGACAATGGGTGGAGGCCAGCTCCCCACCCCCTATTTAGGCAGCTCCAGGCATTAGTGATAGAAACCTGTAGTCTGGTAAGAGGGATGCTGGGTTCTGGCCTCATTAATTTCCAGCCTCAAACTTGCTTGTATCGAAGGGTAGAATCCACATCTTTCTGACCCCAAGTCATAGGACTGAGCTGGCAGGGAAGCCACATGGTTTGACAGCACAACTCTCCCCAAGGTAGCAAGTATTAAGCGAGGGAGAGTGGCAAGTTGGAAATGGTGTCTAGGATCAAGCCAGGGTGACCCTGGAGCTTACATCCTCAGATCCACAGGATGCAAATAATTCATGCAGAGATCAGGTTGATGGTTTTTTTGTGGGAAACTGAAGACATTTTTAATTAGCATAATGGAGCAGGAGTTACAGACTACTCCTCAGCCATGCAAGCAGAGCATAGGGAAGATTTGAAAGTCCAGTCTACTCTGTGCTAGGCACAGCCCAATTGACTTAAACACATTAGATAACTCAAAGAATCCTCACTGCTACCCCATTGATAAAGAAAAACACTGAGGTTCTGAGGAGTTCTGTGCTCTGCTCAAGAATACACAGCTACTCACAGAGAAGGAATTCAAACCTGGGAACCTAAGATACCTCAACTGCATTTGGTTCACATGAAGAACCAAAGGAAGATGCTGATAGTAAGATCTTGCCTGGCTCAAAACCACAGTGCAATCCCACTAAAGAGATGAACATGAGGGAAGAAATAGGGAGCCAGGCAGGTGGAAGTCTAGCCTTTTGGAGATTAGCTAGGGGGCCACAGTCAGAGCTCCTTTGTGCCCCCTTGAAGCTCATTTCATTCTGGCACCATAGGTATCGAAGTGAGAAGAGCAAATACCAGGTCCTCTGGCTCAGGGAAACCTTCCCCATAGAGAGCCTTCTGGACAGAGCCTCCAGTGCATGGCACTAGATAGAACCAAGAGGCAGAGACTGGTGACCCACTTACTGTGCACTTTGGAAAACTCAGACATTCATGAAAATTCCTCAAGGGCATAGTCTGTACACTCACTTTTGTCCCTGATTGCTCTGAATCAATACTAATGAGGAATGATAGCTCAATTCATCAATGGCCTCCTTGGAGAGAAGACTAATTGGTTCGTTCGTCTTTTAAGTTGTGTTTATCTTATCTTTTCCAAGCTGGATCCTAAAAATCAGCTTGAGACCACATGCTCAAGTCCCAGTGACTTGGGGTTCTTATCCTTTCACTTGGATTCTTGGCTCCCTTGGAACCTGGGTTTGGAGGAGACTGTCATTCCTCAATGTTCCTTACTAAAGGTTTTTTCAGCAGTAGGAGCAAGGACTTGAAGGCTTCAACCCCCAATCCTGCACAAGCACAGTGAAGGGAGGATCCCTTCATACCATACACTGTGGCTGAGGTCAAAGGTCAGCCTCAGGCTCTTACCCACCTTAGGGGATATGAAGCTCTTCCCTCTCCTGGACCATTTTCCCAAAACCCTGGCTCTTTTTGTCAGATCACAGCTCAAGTTTCACATCTTCAGGAAAAGCATTTCTGACCACCTGAAGTATAAGATCCACAAGTACTCTATTACATCACTACATTTTGTTTTTCTTCTTAGCATTTAATACTATACAAAATGTCCTACTCACTCATCTGCATATGTGTATCTTATCTGTCTCTACTGATAGGACACCAGTTCTATGTAAGTAGACACTTTACCTCTCCTTTTCATAGCTGTCTCCCTAGGACCAACAGTTGATCCTCAACGCATGAGGATTGAACTTAGGAGATCCTGAAATGTCATTGGCACTGTGGAATATCTCCTGCCTTTGGTCATAGTGGTAGAGATAAGGGCTGGACTTAGCAGAAACTAATAAGCTCAACCTTATTATGAATAAGAAGATGGGTGTACAGCAGAAAGTATGACTGGAAATCTGGTGCCCCTGGCATATACTGCTCAAGCAGCAGCCTCTTAGTCATATTGAACATGGCACCAGAAGGTGAAGGCCAATCCAGTTAGGAATACTGGACCTGTTATAAAACAAACACATGTTTGGAAGTGGGTGAGCAAGGCAAACTTTACTTCAGCACTGAAGGGTGTGTCTCTTCCCCAGGAATTCAGGGGAAAAGGCACACATGTACCTGGAATCTACAGACATTTATCTCCAGCCTGATGCAATACTGCCCTTCACTCTGATAGGTGGAGCTCAGGGGTACAATCTAACTGATTGGCTAATAAAAAGTATAAAGTGGGGCCAGTACAGGAAATGATTAGGTGACCACAGGATGTAGTTATATGGTTATAGGTGTAATATGACACCTGTTAGGGAATTTTAAACATAGCTTCCTTCTAGCCTCATGGTTCCCTGACTTAAGATGGCATCAAACTTAAGTTACAGTAGGTATGCCTATATTGCATTACAGGTTTAGCTTTGATAGAAAAGAAAACATAAATTTCATACCGTGGTGTGTACCGGGTGATGCTGAAATAAAGGAAGCTATCACAACCTCAGGTGGAGAACACTGTTACCCAGGGTTTCTGTAGTTTGCCAAAACGTGTCCAGAAAAAAGTCCTACCTGCCAACTGACCCTTTAAGGTTGGGACCAGCAAGACTTCAATGGGCAGCAACAGCAACACTGGTGCTGCCAAATGATCCCTAGTGAGGCTTAATCCAGAATTTGAAGTTGGTAACACTGCTGCTTGCAAGAGGAGCTGGCAAAAGGACCATGAACCATGAACCATGGGCAGTGGCAGAAGCTATGGAAGATTTGGCTTCCCCAACTGAATTCATTGGTGATATTGAAAGGCAGCCCTGCAGAAGTAACACCTCCACAGACACTTCCTGATAGAAGCTATGGAGCAACATGTGCAGGAGAAGTGGTGCTCCTTGCAGAGCCACACCTGTCAGCAGTCCTTTCCCCAAGCCAAGCCCCTGGCTCCACTGCTGGTATGCGTAGAGCTGCTGGTGCAAAAGGACACTGAGCTGAGCTGAGACACCTCTTTGCTTGCATCTGAAGATGGTTTGACTATCCAAGTGGAGCCATGAAAGCCAGAGACAGTGGAAAAAACAGCTGCAGTGAAATTTTCCTGTGAGCAAAGAGCCCATGGAAAGACTAGAGAGGCCAAATCATAGTGATGTCAACATCCTTATCTTTTACCTCCTCCCTGTCATTTCTTGACCACTTAGTAGGTAAAAGCATGGACTCCTCATTGTGTGGGTTTAAACATCACATTGAGCTCTACAACTGTGTGAACCGTACTATATATATCACTCTGCCTCAAGTTCCTCACCTATAAAATGGGGATAAGGATAGAGTATAAATCACAGAGTTATTATGAAGACTGAGTTAACACAAAAAGCCCTGTCTGACATGAACACTTAATGAGAGCTTATTATACTTCTCACCATGAATATCACGAACACGTATGTAGGAGATATTACGTACCAGGGACATTGTACTGAGGGCTGTGTAAAAATACCTGCTGCAAAACTTCTCCTTGACCCTCTGGCACATCTGCTCAAGATAAGCATCAGGCACATCCGGTCAAGATAAGCATCATGACAGCCCTGCATTGCAAACCACAACCACACTGAGCTGGCAAATTCCCATGGGCGCTGGCTCATCACAGTATCAGGAATAACGCAGCCAGCAGACACTCAAGGCCCCTCAGTTGCCTCTACTGGCCAGTATCTGCATCAACTCTCCTGCACCCAGACTTTTGCCTGCTTTTAACCTTGTCTTCTAATTACCTGGAGTAAAATTGGAAATTCAGGGAGCTGGATCAGAAACATTAATCTTGGTATGACTGAGGCAAAAGGTTGCTGTGTTGGCTAAGTGCTTTTACAAATAATGATCAAACCTCAGTTATTTGATAAGGCAAAGTTTTATCACTTCTTCACATCACAGACCACACTGAGTCTCCAGAGAGAACAGATTAGTGTGACTTGTTTTGTTTCATTCAGTCTTTCAGGGCACAAGTGCCTTCCATTTAGTTGTTCCTCCATCTCTTAGATGCCTTGAAGCCCTGGAGGTTTTGGAGAGCTGTGCTGGATCTTCTATATCTGCTTGGTCACCAGGGAAAGAGTGAGTCAGTGTGGAGTGTCAAATAAGAGGCATTTAGCTCCCAATCTTGGAAATGATACACAGCACTTCAATCCACATTCTACCTTCCAAAACTCCACCTCCCTGCAAGGAGGACTGAGAAATATATCAAGCTACGAGTCCTGAAGGATCAGGAGAGGGAAGATGAAATCTATTGAAATCCTAAGATTCTCTGCCATAGTTTTCATTTCTTTAGGTTTTTATTAACCATGTATAATTTTAAAGGTAGCAGAAACTAATTTCTCAATCCTGGATTGTCCTTGGCACAGTCCATACCACCCACACCCTGGAGTTCTGGCACAAACAGAAAGCAAAGAAGCCAAATCTTCCAGTGCCCTACTCAACCTTTCTGGCCCTGTCAAGTTCAAGGATGCAAACTCCTCGGGATAGCCTTTGGGTTTTTGAGAACATCATGACTGAGGGTTTCAATTATATACTAAAGCCTTTTGGATTTATATGCAACCATATCTGGGCACTCTGCAAAAGGGAGTTACCTAGGGGATATTGCTGCCACTCACATTCTCTCCTGTCTCCATACAGGTCCTTAGACAAAACTGGATTGCTCAAGAAACACCAGGTAGATGTGAACCCTCTATGTGGATTTCAGGGGCTCTGAAACCCACAAGAGGCAACCTCTCAGGTGTTGCCATTCTTCTATCGCAAGTACAGTAGCCAGTAAGTCTGCAGTACACCTACCATTTGTCCCATGATTCTACAAACAACTATTAAATACCACTTATAGGTCAGGCACATGAACAGATGGTAGCATCAAAACAAATACACAATAGAAGAAAGCTCCTACTCTAGTAGAACATATGGCCTTTTAGGGTAAAGGAGAGGAGTATATCAGAACATAAGCTATGACAATTCAGTATGATGCTGCTATAACAGCAGAAGTAGAACATGCATCCAGGGCTCAGAAGAGGACTTCAGGCTTTGGACATTAGAGAAGGCTTTGCAGAAAGCATTACCTGAACAGAGACCTATAGCATGAGAAGCAACTACTCACCCAGACTGCCAGACAGGAAGAAAAGCACAAGCAACAGCCTGAAGTGAGAAAGAAGGGATCAATGAGCAATGCAATAGAATAGAGTTAGAGAGAAAAGGGAGTGAAATAATCCTAGTGAAGACAGATGGAATCCTGGAGTTTCCTGAAAGCATATGGACATTATCCAGAGGGACAATGGTAAGGCCCTGAAGTATTTAAAGAATGAAGACTCAGTCAGACTGGTGTTATAGACAGATCCATCTCTGACTGCTGTTTGGAGGGTCAAGGAGAGGCAGTGAGCTTGAAGGCAAGAAGAGCAATGAGTAGTTGGGCCCACAGCAGCTCCAGCTGCCCAGGGTGGAAGGCAAAGGAAGACACAGCAGGATTAGGGAAGCCCCTTGATACCCAAAGGTCACATGCCAGCAGGCCCACCAGTGGGAGCCCCATCTGCTTCAGCCATGGCAGGATAAATTAGTCTGGGACTCTGACCGTGTCCGCTCAGAGGCCACATGTTTCTGCTGCTGGCACATCGAGTGCAAATAAGCATCTTGCTCATGTGTGATTCTCTTAGTGTCAAGGTGCTCTGTTCCCTGGATACCTTCTAAAGAAAGCAGCTCTTCCCTTGGTGGCTGTGGCCACATTGAGCTTTGGTAGGCCTGGGTATTTGATGGATTTTCCTTGTGTGCACACAAAGCTCATATTTCATCTCAAAAGGCTGCACAATTCACCCTCGTGGGGGTCCCTGCCAGACCTGGGTACAACAACCATAGTCAGATTACTATGTTCCTATGAGCACAGAATGAGGAAACAAATAAAGAGCCAAAGACCTGAAAGGTAGCCCCTGCTCTGTGAGTTTGGGAAAGAGGTGTTAGCTGCAAATGGTAGCCTGCCGAGAAGGGAATGGCAGAGCTCTGTGGCCTCTGTGACTCCCTTGCACTTCCTGTCCCTAGACACAAGCAAAACTCTGAGCTCCAAAGGGGGCCTACAAGGACTGAACTCCAACCAGACTTTGGTGATCTCCTCAAACAGAAGCAGGGAGTAAAGACAGTCAAGGATGGGGTGTTCCTCCAGGTGCCCAATGGCCACACTGCAGCAGTCCTGTTAGTGGGGATGGGAGAGGACATTCTCAATCCCCATCCTGTACCAGTGTAGCTGTTGTAGCTTGTGGCTCAGCCTCTTGGAGAGGCACTGGCCACGCAGGCAAATTGCTAGGAACAGAGATTTGCAAACTGAGTGGGCGTCTCTGAGTCTCAAGGCCTGCTGGCTGTCATTTCTTTGACTATATTGTTCTTACCTTTGATTCCATTTTCTCTGGTCCCTCAAGGGAAAACTCCCTAATATTATTTTTTCTTTTTCCAGAACTAAGTCCTACCAAATGAGTTCATCCCCCTCTCCTGAAGGTCTCTCTGTTCAGGGGGTAATTCAGGTGGCAAAAACTTTCTCCTAGGAAGGTGGCTCCTCTCAGCTTCACTTCCAACTCATAGAAAAATGTGGACACCTTTCCTGACCCCATTCCTCTATGACAACCAGTCAGCCTAGACCATAACTTTTCATTTATAAATGAAATGATCATTATTAAAATCTAAAGTGTTTTCTTTTGTATCATATTCCTCATTTTTGAAATATACCATAATTGTATTTTTATTGCATCTTTCCTCTAGTAGTATTTTATTAAAATTATTTTTTGAGTCCATTTATTACAGGTTTAAGGCGCCCCCCCCCTCCAATTTATTGTACCCAGTCAGAAAATGTAGCTTGTGTCATTTGTAATCTTTGGAACACACTGAGATTTTCTTTGCACCCTACAATATCATCAGCTTTTGATTTGATTTATCTCTTAGTCAGCTGAAATACATCTTACAGCAGTTTCCAGGAAGCATAAGAAAGAGGCATACTTTCTAAACCATTGCATTTTGAAAGTGTCTTTTTTTATGGCTTCACACATCAATGACAATTTAGCTGAACACAGAATTCTAAGGTCACAACCTTCTTCATTTAAACCTCTGGAGACTGCGGTTCTGTGTTGCATCAAAACCTGAAGCAAATGAATGTTGCTTCCTTTATAGACGCTCTCTTCTGTCAACTTGCTTGGAGAACGCTTTTTAAGCCCTCTGAATCTCATCACATTCTCTTCTTCATCCCCTTTGGACTCTTAGTGCCCAGAGGCTCCAGGAGGACCCCAGGGAAGGTGAGACACCATGTGGTGGAATGAGGGAGGTGCCCATGCAGGCTCTGGTTCCCTGGGGATGCAGCAGGGGCCATGCCATCCATAGTAATTTTCCAAGCTACACCAAATATTAGCCACAAGCACAATAACGCAGCTGTGGGCTCTGCGCTCTCATTTCCCTTCCATGAGCAGAGGTTTATTATAAATCAATAAGATTTCTACAGCAAGGGCAAAAGTTACACGCATGAGACTGAGGAAATAATATATTGAAGCTTGAAAAGAATTTTCCTGGCTGTTTGGTATGCTCTCCTTGGAGCTCTGTGTTTCAATGACAGAGGCTGCAATTCTAATCTATGCCCAATTCCCAGTGTTGCCTCTGTCCTTGTCTTAGTCCAGAAAGTTCTATGCCTCATATCAGAACTGCTTCATGCCCTCAGCTACTCTCCACAACAATAAATATGATACAAGTCTGTGGGACAGTGCTACCAGACCTTCAAAGCTTATCCCAGGAAGAGCAGACGGGAGGAACATGGGTACAAGGTTGGCAGAGGAGGTCCTTGTAAAAATGGTATTGACCTCAGAACGGTGAACAATGGAATCCCTGGACTGATATGGGATGCTGAGAGGAAACAGGTTTCCAGGAGATGTGCCACAAGGAGAAAAACCTCAAAGAGAGCAGGGCATGATGCTGCCCAGCTCTAGGGGTGCTTTCCCACACATCTTAACATATGTGCCCTGAAGTGCGCAACTACGAGAACATGTGCGGCAGCTGCCTCAAGGAGGCAGGGTGAGTTCAGACTAAACCTTAAGATGCTACCTGGCATGTCTAGGCTGATAAACAAGGCTGAAAATTTCAGTTAATATTAGTTATAAGCAGTGTTTATGACTCCCCAAAATGTAGTTATGTACAGTATATGGAGATGAGGGTCTTTGCAAGGTGATTAGAGCATGAGACTAGAGCCCCTGAGTGGGACGGCTGCCCAAATAAAAGTATGAAGAGCCCAGAACACTCTTTTTCCACCATGTGAGGGTTCAATGAAAAGACAACATCTACAAGGCAGGAAATGGTCTCTCACCAGATGTTGAATCTGCAGGTGTCTTGATCTTGGACTTTCCAACTGTGAGAAATAAAGATTTGTTGTTTAAGTTGCCAGATCTATGCTATTTCTGTTACAGCAGCCCAAACTGACGGTGATGATGTCTCAACATATCCTCCCACAAATGTGTAACCAGAAAGCACTACTCTGACATACAGAGACCAAGAAGCATGCTCCTAAAATCTATCCATTCCTAAGTGTCTCCAAAAACACTAGGCTTAAGTTACAGTCATCATAGAAATTACTCAGCGATCACATGAGTTTCAATTGGGAAAAACTACCCTGGAAGTTCACAAGGCCTGTTAAAATTTTAAAGGCTGGGAGAGGCACTGAAGTAGAAAGAAAGAATATCACTGAACTTTTAGGCTGGTGGTTCTCAGGTTATTTGGCCACAAAGAACCCTTTTCAATAAATACTCATTAACATCACACAGAATATAAAATACAATTGGGGGAATACTATTCTAAGAAACTTTCCAGATCAAAAGATTTGCCATATTACATTCTGTCCTCAGTGTACTCCCAGCAGGAAATTAGCAAAAAAGGTTTCTAAGTATGACCTGTTTTATTGAATGAGTGGGACTCAGCAGGGTGCAAGAATAAAGCAAAATTGTCTCTTCTCACCAGATAGGTTCCAAACCTGCACAGCCAAACTATATATCTTTCACCCTTAATAAAAAATCTTGAGCAATTCCCAGAGCTTTCTCAGTCATTCTCAGGTATTGACAAGTGTCTCATGTGTAGGAGAAAAAAAAAATCCAGTAAATTTGAATGTCAAAATTCTAGTCTCTCATCCAATTAAAAACTTCTCTCACTAAGCCATCACATCAGGCCCAGAGAGGAAGCTTTGGTTGAAGAAGGAAGCCCATATTATTTTTCTTTTTTTTTTGCAACCTTTGTTTTTTCATTTTCCCTCATCCATACCCCATGCACTATGCTGCTGCCATCTCTTTTAATGTCAAGGAGGAGACAAGAGAAACAAAAGAAGTAAAGATTGCCCAAGTGTCCTGTATGCTTTCAGCTTTCTTTGGTCCTCTCTGGGTTTTTAAATGCCCTTAGACATCCAAATACTGAGTCTTTTGGCCTGTGGAGCACTTTTAGGGGTCCTTCAGAGACCCCCAATGCCAGAGGTGATATTGCCTCTTCACCTAGCAAATATGACTGCGTCCAGCAGTCAGCCAAGGAAAGTTCATCTCACCCCTCCAAGCCGTGCCTTTTGGGTAGAGAATCTTCAAAAGATTCTTAAAGTCTGTCTCATCTCCAAGACACCCACATCTGAGGCTGATTCCCTCTCCTATCTCTCTGCACAGCCACCTAGGCAATCCCAGAAAATCTGCCACCCATAAGCTTTTGTTAGTTCTCAGTTTCCATATTTGTCTCAAATCAACCTATTTTGTGTTCTTTTTACAGCAGAAGTTGCCCCTGTCTCAAATTGATGCTAGGGAAGACCCCCACTCCACCATAGGGAACTAGCAGGGAGGGCCCAGCTCATTGACAATAGTGTTGGTTGATTTCCAGGAAGTAAGCTGTTAAATGGAGATTTGCAAAATGCAAGTTTATTGGAGAGATTCTGCAAAAAGATGAAGGAACAGGAGCAGGCAAAGGAAGAGGTTGAGCTTCCCTCTATTTTAATCAGCATTCATCTGATAAGCCTGGGAGTTCTTAAGCTAGGTCGGACTTTCCCAGATGGAGGCAAGGAGACAGAGTCTTTGTTCCTTTGCATCACCCAAACCCATGGAGAAGGTATGAGCTTGGACAAGGAAAGGCCCTCTGCACGGGGCATTCCCAGTGGTGTCCTCTGCTCTGAATCAACAGGAACAAGCACTTCTTACAGATGGGGTGCTCAGTGTGTTATTCTGAAGGAAGAATCTGAGTAGTACAGCACAGCACCCACAATATCCCTGAGTGTCAAAGACAGGAAAGGCCCTACTTAAGATCCTGATCCAGAGATGAGCTCATTTTGTTTTGTGCTGATTTATCTTCTGTTGCAGCTTGTCTCTTATTGAGGGAAGCATTGAGTATTTGTTAAGATACTTGGTGACAAGCAAAGTGATTTCCAGGAGGGATAGTGAGAAGTCTCTGCTCCCCATTGCTCTGCCTTTTACTTTCCGGGTCTCATTTTAGATGATTCACGTCACCCACCCCTCTAGTCTAATTTCCTTAGCTATAAGAGCTAAGGATTAAAAAAAAAACACTCTAGTTACCTTTCTTAACTATGGTGAGATAACTCATGAGGTGTCTGATACAAAGCAAGAGATTTGGAATCTGCTATAAAGAGATAGGGTCTTCTTGACAGTACTAACATGGTATTAGTAGGATTGGTTAGCCTTTTCTAGACAAGCCCCATCAGGGTTTGATGATCAAGCATCCTAATAGCACTGATGAGAGAACTTTTTCATAGAAAGTGTTCATTATTGGTGGGGACGGAGATCAGGGTGACCAGGTACCACCTTGAGGGCTATGGGCAGAACACTGAGATCAGCATGATGAGGAAGGGTCAGATAGGGCTGCAATTCCATCCTGCCCATCATAGAGGCTGTGTCACAAAAGAGGATGATGACCTAGTTCTGGTTTTGTCGTTCATGAAGATATGAGGCTTTATAAACCACTCCCACACTGGAATCCATTCTATATCTGTGAAGTGAAAGTACTGCACCAGGCCATAGTTTTTAAACTCTTTTATTAGCAATATTCTGTTTTAAACTGGAAATTTTTTAAACCCTAGTATATAACATTAAACATATTCCTCATAATACTTAACCTGATTTTTACTGTTGATATTGTTTTGTAGGTTTTTGGTTTGCTTGTTTATTTTGGAGATAGGATTTCACTCTGTTGTCCAGATTAGTCTTGAACTTAACATCTTCCTGTTCTCAAATATCTGAGAGTATAGATGTGTGTTACTGCACCAAACTTCCTCATAATATTTAAATGCCTACCAATGATGTAAAATTCGTCTCCAAATGTTTTAAAAGTCTAATAAGACATGTTATTGCAGTTGCTTACTCAGAAAATAATCTCTGTGTGACTACCATGCACTAGGCACAGTAGTAGTCAAGATATCCAACAGTGCACTACTAATTGGATACCAGCCCCCCTAGATTTAGGGTCACCTGGGCAAACCAGACACAGTATGTGAAATTACAGTGCAGCATGAGAAGTGTTCAAACAAGCAGATTTTGAGACACATCAGAGGAGATTTTTAACCCAGCTTTGGTACTGTGGACAAGTTGTGGTTGATGTTCCAGTGACACTGGATCTATAGTGTTAACTCATTACTGGAGAGAGAAGACTCTTCCTCGTAGAAAGCCTCACACACACAGAGGGCCAGAATTATGAGGGAAACTAACTTTTGAAGAGCTGATTAAAGACTGCAGTGTTCAACTATAGAAGAGGACCAACTGATAGCAAGAGATAGGACTATAGATCACAAAAGGTCATTTGTGAAATGCTAAGAAAGCAGGGCTTCATCCTCAGTACCTTGAAACAACATTGATGGATTTTAAGTACTTTTAAGAATCACTAGTCTAGGTGACCTCCTGGGGTAATCTCAACACTAATGCTTGCAATAACAGATTTCATTAAGCCATGCCAATAAATTCTTGCACACTAATTGAGCCATTCAACAAATATTTGTCAAATGTAATTAAAATGATTATTTAAATCACAAAGACTTAGTGAAACATCTTTTGAGGAAAACAAAGATAAAGGCAAACCTATTTCTAGTGTAAAATCCAATTTATATTTTTCAAAGGACAGCATTACATCTCCAGTGGAACAGGAAAAGTTTCAGAAGGGAATAGCCAAGGAAAACAAGGTCACTGCCACCTGAAACAATATAGGGAAAGACTGAAACTCTGTGGAACTAAGAAACAAAAGATGGCAGATGAGTAGAACTCTACGAAGCACTCATCAAAATTAATTGGGGTGCTGAACTCCAGGCAGCTAAGAAGGTGAGCACCCCACCCAAAGCTAGTGGGTGACAGAGACATTATCCCCTAAGGAGTAGACTAGAGAAGGTGGGTCCTAAACAAAACAGGGCAGTGTCTCAGATAGTTATAAAATCTCAGAAGAGACAATAAAAATTTATATTCAAAGATGAATGATCAGCACCCAGTTTTGATTGACTGATACATTGTAAACCTCCAAAAGAACCCTACCTCTTAGCTCATGTGCCCTTCTACAGTACTATGGTTTGGTCATCAAATGTCCTGTGTTGAAGGTTTGCTCCTCAGGCTTCTAAAAGATGGGGGATCCTTTAGGAGGTGGGACGTAATAGAAGGAAGTTAGATCATTGGGGACGTGCCTTTCAAGGGGATATTGGGACCTTGGCCCCTCCTCTCTTTACTTCCTGTCCACCATGAGGTAAACAGTCTCCTCTGCTGTATGCTCCCATCACTGTGTTGTACTTGGCAGCCACAGGCCTAAGGCGACAGGACACAATCATGAACTGAAACCTAACCTCTGTTACCAAGAGCTAAAATAAGGCTTTCCCCCTTTTTAGTAGTTTATCTCAGGTATTTGTCACAGCAACAGAAGGCTGACTAAACATATACACAAACACCTCCACATTGACTCAGACTTGGCCATGTGGCTTGCACTGGCCAGTGGGACATCAGCAGCTTGATGCAAGCAGGGGCTTATCCTTTTGGAATGCTCCCTCTTAACACCAAGCAATTCTGTTAGAGAAAAGGGCCATGTGGAGAAGTTGTAAAAAATGATATTGCATGAAGAGAGAAACTACAGAGAAAATAATTCCAGCACCCCAGACAAATGTAGCCACTTAGGGATACCAGCCAACGTGACATAGGACAGAAACAAGCCTTGTCAATCTCAGTATCATGAAACATAGCTGCAATCCACTAAACCTTACAGTAGTTTGTCATATAGCAATATTTCTAGAAAGAAATGCAAAATGAGGAAGCATGTGGGATCAAAACGTGAAGCATACACTTGGCAGCTCCAGCATTAGTCCAATAGGAATTCCAGGAAGAGAATAAAAAGAGAATGGAAGAGATGCAGTAATCAGAAATAAATAAATAAATAAATTGAAAGTTCCCCAGGATTAGAGAAAGATTATGTCAATACAAAGGGATTCTCCAAGTGCTCAACAGGTTGGAAAGAAAAGATGTGCATCTAGAAAACAATGATCATACTTCAGAACCCCAAAGATATATTCAGAATATATGCAAGTCCCTCAAAAATTTCCACAGATTTAAAGCAATGTAACCCAGAGTGGAATTAAGAGTAACTACATTAGTTTCTTCCATGGAAACATTAGATACCAATAATAATAAAAATGATAATAACAATAATAATAATAGTATAATAATAAAACAATCCTTCAAAATTCTGAGGAAAATTATTTTTAACCTGAAACCTCATATCTAGCCAAAACAATACGAAAGAAGGAAGAAATATAGAGACATCTGATTGTGATGGATTTGTAAATGTATCTCCTTGTGTTACATCTCTGAAGAGTTGCATATATAGATAAATGACTACAAATAAGAAAGTGATGTGAGATACAAGAAATCAATGGAATAAAGAAACCACTAAGACCTATGGTGAAGTATAAATAACCATTCATTCAAAATTTACAAAATAGCAAAAAAAGTTAACAAATTACTATCTAAAGTCAAAATATTAGATAATCTCAAAATGAAATATGGGGCTAAGGAAGAACCCTGAAAGAAAAGGAGGGAACAAAAACATGATAAGCCAGGGGAGGGGACTTGGTCACAAGATAGACTCTGAACGACACAGATCCAAAGAGGGGAAAAAGAGACAAAAAACATGCAGGCAATTCAAGGAAATTAATGCAGAACAGGAGTGATAAATAGAAAAAATAGGGTGGGAAAAATGAGTTTAAACTTTGGAAAGAATAGTATGACTGGCTCTATTTCCCCCATTCACTCATTAATTGGCTTTTAAAAATCCCAACTGTATGTGTTGCTAAGGGAACAAACTTAAAAGAAAAAGAGGCAGTAGGGTAAAAAACAAAGGCACAAAAATGTATATAATGTATATATAGGTTAAATGTTCCTAACCCCAAAATAGGAAATCTGAAATGCTCTACAAACCTTTTGAGCATTGACATGCCACAAATGGAAAATTGCCTCATGTGATGGGTCACAGGTACACTAAAAATAAAGTATTATATTACATATTACATTTAGTCGACATATATAAAATATACATGAAACAAATGAACTTTTTGTTGAGATCTGGGTCCCATCATTAACATATGCACACATTCTAAAATTGAAAAAATTCAAAATTCTGGCCCCAAGCATTTTTAGATAAGGCACACTTGACTTGTATAGGATATGCTAATGTATTTACTAGCCTGGATACCTATATTCAATGATGCCATAATTAGTGGCATTAGAAACATAATTTGGAGTACCATCTTGACTTTATCATATTTGTGGTCAAAA
>PVKS010036538.1:0-19276 GCA_004027875.1 Aplodontia rufa
AAAAGAATGCAGTCATCTTTTTAAGTACTATAATTCTACAACTCATTACACTAAAATATTTTTCATTTCCATATTATTTTCAGGAAACTATGAGTTTAGATTCTTTAATGAAGAAGTCTTTTTTTATAAAAGTAATGATGCCTTCTAATTTAAAATGAATCAGATTAAATGGATATGAATAGAATAATGGTTAGAAAAGGTAGTTTATGAGGCTGGAGCGGTGGCTCAGTGATTCTGGCTTTTGCCTGACATATGCTAGGATACAGGTTTGAACAACACAGTGTCGGAGCAACGAAGGCCATGTGGAAAACTAAAAAAATTGATTCGCTCTTTATCTTTCTCTCACTCTCTCTCTCTTTAAAAAGAAAAAAGAAAGAAAAGACGATTTGTAAAAATTTGATAAATAATGAAAATATTTATCTCTGCCTTTTTTCTAAATGGTCATTCTAAATACACAGTTTATATATATAGTACTAAAGCTTATCTATGAAAATTGAAATTGTATTGAACATATAGTAATAAGTGAAGTGGAATCTTTTTATGGAATATCTTTATATTTTTTCAGCTTTTCAATTGTCCCTATTTTATGTTGCTATAACAGAATCCTATAGACTGGGTAATTTATAAAACATAAATTATTTATTACAGCTTCAGAGGCTGATAAGTCCAATGTCATGGTGCTAACCTCTGGGGAGGGCCTTCTGGAGATGCATCCTATGGCAGAAGACAGAATGGACAGCAACAGACCAAATCTGCAGTCTCCAGCTATTTTACAGTGAATATTAATCCACTGTAAGGATACAGCCCTCATGATCTAAACACCTCCCACTAGGCCCCACCTCCCAGCTCCATAGCACTGCGGATTGTATTTCCAACATGTTTTGGTGGTACACAGTTAAACCATAAAACCATTCTCCAATGCAAATTCCACATTGACCTGGACCACCCCAGAAATCATAGTGGTAAATCAGAATTGAGAATCTTAGCTACTCCAGAGACAGTAGGTACAGGCATTCTATATCATTACCTAAACTAAATATCAGTTAAAACAATCTTTAACCTAGCTGAAAATTTAATGTGTAAAAATTATTTTTAATATTCACTGCACAGAAACATTATCTAAATGGCCCATGGCCAGCTTCCTTCTCATTTGGAACAATAGTTGACCTATCTAGAGCCGACACCCTGTAGAGATCTAGATGGAACAGAAGCTCTGTGGAACCTAGCTTAGTCTCCTATTTCCTCTGATGAAAATAGTTAAAACAGTACAAGTTCATGTTGCACCCTATCAAACACAACCTTCAAATATTGACCCTCTTCATTGTTATTACAAAAATGAGATTTTTTTCTTTCTTCAAATTCTATTAGTTTTGAAAAATATGTAAGAATTTTCCGTTCCCATATTTTCAATGTATTGCCTGGCATTGTGCTATGTACATCAAACTCATTACCTCATTGACTCCTTCCTTAAGCACACTAATAGCTTATTGTCTCTGATTTCCTGGAGAAGGTGAAGCCCCAAAAGATTGTAATTGATCTAGGGATTTGCTACCGTCTATTTTTAACCTCAAAATAAATTTTAGGGATTGGTTTTAATCCTGGAAAATGTTTTGTATCTTTAAAGGAGATTTGGTTACAACAAGATGGCCTCCATTTTTGTTACTAAGTAGGTAAGCCCTCTGACTTCAATCTAGAAGACTTTCTGGTCCTCAATATACTGTTTATCCAAATGTTCTGTCCAGTCAAGTACAGACATTATAAAACCCAGGGTTCAAGAGCTGTCAGATAAATATCAGAAATCTGATTCTAGATAGGGAAAAGAAAAAAAGAGTTTGAAGCATTCACTTCCATTTTTCAGAGTTAAGGGTATATCTGAGAAGATCTCAGAAAGAGGGATAAGTTGGCAAAACACTCCCACAAAAGTAACAGGCACTGTACAATTCCATTGCAGTCTTTTGTTGATATAGCAAAAATATCTTAGATTCTAGTTATCCTTCTTTTCAGATACATAAATGTTTTATGTGCCCAATCTGCTTGTATGTAGAGTTTAAGGAGCTCATGTTATGATGGTGTGCAGGACAGGCTGAAGGTTAAGGGATAAAGTCAGGAGTCTTGGGGGTGGGCTAGGCCCAAGTCTGTGCTAATTAACCTGGTGAACCTCAAACAACTCCCAGCATGTCTATGGACTTTACCTTTTCTTAGGTTGATAAATATTATATTATCTTTTAGAGTCTTTTCATGCTTTATGATTCTAGAACTCTGTGGTGCTTTCATTATTTAGGCTTCTTTTTCTATCATTAGGTCATTCACTCCTTGCTTGGATGGTATATGTTAAATTGCTATCTGTACCTGTCACTCTGTTAGTATTAGAAAAGGTTATATATATATATGCTCTCAGACCCTCTAAACTACATGTCAATATAATGTACCAAATTCTGGCACATCTGTATGTGGCACACCTAGACTATACAGTGTATAAATTGGTAGTAGGTAATGAATAGAACATTCATTGGTTTATGAAATATACCTGATTATTTGTATAATCCTTTGGAGTACATATTGTTAACCCATTATCTAAATGAAAAAACTTAGACTCAAAGGGATTAAATAAACATACCCAAATTACTCCATCAGTGGTTGGATGTTCCTCTTATTGAACCAAATTCTTCTAATTTAACACGTTAATTTGCTCCTACCATATCTTGTTACTCTGCAATGGCACAAACACACCATATGACTTGTAATCATGGCAGCTTAGATTCAAGAGTGAAAGAAGAAAGAGACATGGAAGTTGCATTTCCGGGTTACATGAAGCCAGAAATTATGTCTGTAGCCAGTGATCAGTGGAGGAAATCAATGAGTTTCTACTGGTCATCAAAGAGGGTACCAAATAAATTTTTTTCTGAAATAACATAAACAGCTACTGGGAAAATTGGGACTTATTTCCATCAGATTTTAAGTGATGGATGTTTCTGCTTTCTCCTACTAAGATCACTAAGTGGGTGATAAAAGCTGGAAAATCTAAAGCATGTGATATTGGCGATACACTGATTACTGATTAGGACCTCTCGGACTTCTCAAGGCCTACGAGGCAGTGAGGCAAGATGCCCTGACAGTGTAAGCTCAGCGTAGAGTCAACAGAGGAGGGAGGTACCAGCTGCTCAACAACAGAAAAACAACTGGTGCGCAGAAAGGGCTCACACTGGGAGATACGAACTTCTAATTGTCACAGAAAGTGCTCTCCCTGCCATTAGAGACGGAACCCGCCCAGCACACTTTCTCATTTAATACAGTTGCATCTGCTTTCTCCTGTTAACAGTCAAAAAGATAACGGCACTGCTAATCTTCTGTTAATACTTCCTTTAAGAGCTACCAACTTTAAAGAGAAAGAGTGCCCTGCAAAAGCTCTTTTCTGATCTTGGAGGATGGGTTGAGGTTGTCCTGAAAAACATTGTAAAATAATCCCCAAAAGGGATACTCAAAAGTGAATGCAGCGTGGTTGCTATACATGCGCCCCTGGGCATGGGTTTAGAACAATCACGCTAATTTTTTTTCACTGTTTGAGATAGAATCTTTGCCAGAACACTTATTTTCTCCAAGAAGAGACAGAAATTCAACAAACTAAGCTTGAATGATGCAAGAAAAGCCTTTAAGATCTTCATTTATACTAAACTGGTCACGAGGAAGAAAATGTTGCTTTAATAGCTTTGCATAGAGCTTCTTATCCCAGGGCTAGCTGGTACACAGAGAGAGATAATCACCTCCAGCTGACCCCTAATTACCTAGCTTGGACTGGATCCACACCGATTATGTACCACCAAATGGATTTCACTGAAATTCAAATTTTCTAAAAATAAAACCGCCAACCACCCAGAACAAGTAACAGTCTCCAGATGATTCATCCTGAAGACTAAACTTAGCAGGATTGCGATGTCCGCTTGCCAGAGCACTTGCTGTCTTGTTTTCTTAGATATGAAATTTTGTCATCCTCTGAAATCCTTGAAAATCAGCATTTCTGTTGAAAGCCACATGTATCTAGGAGACTGAGCCATAGCTTTCTGAACAAAATCTGGCCCTCTAGCCAGGAGCAAGTGCCATGATGGCTGTGAACAGCAAAGATGAGTTCACTGGGTGACACTGCATGAAAATGGAAAAACACTAGTTCACTAATTCACAAAGGACTATTCATTACCCACCAGAGAGACCACAGCACATACAGACTTGGCACTGTGTGCAGAGACTGTCCAACATGCTGGGAGGGGAGGCCACGGTATTTAGGACATAGTCCTTGCCCAATGCCCTGCCTCCAAGGATAGTTAAAAGGACAGAGAGCAGAAGGAAAGGTGACTGTGATATGACAACTGAGTGGAGGCTCTACCATTTACATCTGCATGAATTAGGACAATTTACCTAATGTCTCTGAGCCTCAGTTTTTCCATCAACAAAACTGAAATTTTAGAATAATATCATTTTTAAATGAGAAGGTCTTTTGGGAACTGAAATGCACTGTACAAATATTAGTTTTTGCTTAAAATAATAGAAAAATGCCCACTGGGGTTTGAAGCCTCATGTGTTTGGATCCTTCTTTACCTACTTTTTTTTTTATTTTTACGTTGGAGATGGATACAGCATCTCTATTTTATGTACTTATCTTTATGAGGTGCTGAGGATACAACCCAGAGCCTCACACATGCTAGGCAAGCACTCTACCACTGAGCTAAAACCCCAGCCACTTTACCTGGTTTTCTCCTTCAGTTCCCCTAGTCTGCCCACGTAGGTGCAGGGCAGGGTGATAGACACCGTGCGGGAGGCAACATTGTCCTTGATAGTGGTGTTCTTCAAAACATACTGTCATTCTTTTATTACTGGACCCTCATTTTCTCTCCCCAAGACTGGGGGGAGGGGGATGAACAGATTTGATGAACAGGTGCACTCATTGGAGATGAATGGAGAGGGCTCTCAGTTTGGTAGCCTGCCACTCTGTTAATTGAACACAGTGTACCCTACCTGAAATCATTGACCCAGATACCACTCTCCAAGGATGGCCATTCTCCATGAATAAATTCTAGCTTGCTGCTAAACCAAAGTTGAGATCAGTCAGCCACTTGACTCACTAGCTCGCACAAGAGCTGACATCTACAAAGCTCAGGGAAAATAGAAGATAAAGTCTAGAATAATGGAACAAAAGAAATATTTTCTGAGGTTGTTCATAAACAATCCATGAATATTCATCTATTATGTCACTGTCAATTTCCATAGGGCCACCTCCTACTTAGCCCAGGCTTTCGAATGAATGAGGAATAAGTGAGGAATAATTCTCTTCCATTTCACCTATTTTTGTGTTTGATATCCCAAACAATCAAGTTTTTACAAATTAACATTTTTTAAATCTGGTTATTTTTAAGATAAAGAAACCTACCTTAGTGGGAAAACAGAGCTGGAAAATAAAATTGCACTTGCCTAATGACTAACAAATATTAATTAGGCTAACACATTCTTGAGTGACCTTAGGCAGGTCCTTTTTGAGCTCCAGTGGCCATGTCTTTATGAAAGATAGAGTAATATTTGCTCCGTTTTCTTACCTCTTCAGGCTGTGGTGAAGACATGGAATATTGAGAGTATAGTGTTCCTTTGGAGAAAGTGTTCCTACTAAGCAAGTTTTGCAAGATTTTCAGAGCTGAAAAATGTGCAGTATATCAGAGGCGATAGAAGCTCCTTAGTCTATCTTAGTTGATTTTTCCAATCTGACATGCTTCTAATGCTGCGGGGGAGGTGCTGGGAGAAAAAAAAATATTCAGCTCTTCTCTGAGGACTCTGAGTTATAAACCCAAGGCAATATGCCCTTTCAGCCTTTATAATAGCATGAAGAAGGGCCATTTTCTAAGGCAGCGCAAACAGTGTCACTAGTATGTGAGTCATGGGAGAAACCAAGGACTTTTTTATTTTCAATGACACTGTGGGTCATCTCTGCTTTAGCAAAGTTTACAACTTATCACTCTAACAGACTAAATGAAATCTTCCCCAAGATGAAACTTCATACAGACACTTCCAGGTGGCTACAAATTTCACAAGACAGAAAGCAAGTAAGAAAGGTCCTACTGTCTGAGAAGCTGTATCAACATAATGAACTGTAGTGCTTACTCACCATGCCCTAGACAATTATCTAGACAGCAAAGTTAGTGTCAACTGTCTCAAGCTGCCATGTCCTCTATTCTGTTGGAGAATGCCCAGCAGAGCTGGGACATAGCACGTGTTCAATAAAACTCACTGATAGTGAACTCAGTGTCTTCTGTCTCCTTCATTAGCAATGTTCTTATGATAAATGTCAATTCCAAACAATAAATTTCCCTGCTCATTCAAAGAAATTTTCACACAGCAAAAATATTCTAATAATTTAGTATGTAGAAAGGGTATTGAATATGTTTTGAGTATGTTCCTCACAGGTTTATGTGCTAGAAGCTTTGTTCCAAATGTAACAGTGCTGAGATGGTGGATTGTCAAGAGGTGGGGCCTCTGGAAGGTTATTAGTTAGTGGGGCACTGCCCTCAAAACTATTAATGTACTTCTTGCAGGACTGAGTTAATATTCAAGAGAGTCTATGGTTATAATGTGAGGCCACTCCATGTACTTGGTCTCTTGTACATGTAGCCATCCCCTAGTCTACTTCTCCATCATGTTATAAGACAGCTGAGGAGGCCTCACTAGACACTGTCACCTTGCTGTTTGGACGTTGTAGTCACTAGCCAACTAAAACCCTTTTGTTCATACGTAACCCAGTCTCAGGCATTGAGTTAGAGCTACACAGAACAGACTAAGACAGGCATGCAATCAGCCAACATGAACACAGGCCTCATCTGTTATGGAAGGAGACCTGCAAACCGGATCACTTCATCATACCTAGGTTTCACCCTCTCATGGAAGAACTCCTCCCCCAAGGATAGAAACAAATGACCAGGAAGCAACGCAGCCACCATCATATCTCAGAGGCTGAGGTCATAATCCCTGAGCATCCAATGCTCCCTCATGACTGAGACCCGCTGGGACAATAGTCCCAAAAAAAGAGAAACAAGTACTTCAGGGCAAAGATAAGGTTCTAGTCCTCTTTTATTATCCTCCTCCCCGCAGAGGCCCAGGTAAAATGTATGCCTTGACTTTGAGTCTTTTGTTATTGTTTTACTTAGTTTTGTGCTTTAATTAGGTCCTTTGTAATGATTTCTAGAATGTTCATCCACATTTATACTACCTTATTTTTCTTGTGTTCATATATGATTCTATTATTTTGAGCCATGAGGAGCTAATAAACATCAAAAATTGGTAAGTAGATCTTCCTAGAAAATTCCTTCATGAAAACATCAAGTTCTCAATTTTCGTGTAAACAGAGGAACGTGATCCCAGAATTTTGCCATAATATTTTGCATGTTGTAGAGTAAAGCAGGGGAGTTCCAGGCAAAATTGAAGAAAAGCTAAGCACCAAACACCACTTCACATTGGTCAGGGTTATCTGCAGTTCACCTTTATCAGAGCTGACACTGGATGACCTTTCTGAACTGTCCATCTACAGCCCATCAGTATTTCTCAGCGTCAAAGGTAAATTAATAAAAATCACTGAGAAAACAGGACATAAGACTATACACTAGGTCTCAGTGCTTGCTTACCTACATGGAACAATGCAGAAGTACTGGGCAGTCTTAGTGGTTGCTTCATAAGAATCAGAGTGCATACTGGCAGTAAACCTGCAATTCTCAGAAATCCGTAGGCTGAAATGGGAATATTTGAACAAATTGCATTCACTGCTTAAAGGGTGGAGAAATGGAGTTTCGCTTGTATTTGCTTTAAAAGAAACCTTATCCCCCCCAATGTACTAACAATATATACTTTTAACCTGTTTCCAATTTAGACATTTAGGGGCTTTAGAAAAAGACAGAAAAAAAAAAAGCCCATACCCAGAAGACAGGGGAAGGGAGGCTCCGGCTCCAACTTTAACCTGGAAGTCAATCAATGCCTAACTTTTTTTTTCCAGCCCCCCCCCTTATTTCTATCACCTAATTTAAAAATACCCCACCCTTTGAGGTTTCTTACCTTTACCTTCTTTGAGCACTTACTACGTGGCAGGTGCTGTATTAGATCCTGGGGCATAGAAAGAGGCAAAACACAAGACGCCTTGACCTGGAGGTGACATGGTCTCAGGTAAATGTTATCTTACATCCCCATTATAACCCTGGGGGCTTGAATCACTTCACATTTGCAAATCAAGAAGTTGGAGAATGTGATCAAGGTAGCCCTGCCAGGGAAGGCACAGAGGACACCAGGGCAAGGTCCTTAGCTCCTCTGCCAGGACTCAGCCTCCTGGATGCTCCTCTTCCTCCACTTCACTTCCCTCCGATTTCTTCTTCTTCTAACTCCTAACAATTTCACTCCACTTTCCCCTGAGGAGAGGGCAATTATTTTTAATTGATAAAAGTGCATCAATTTCCAACCAAAATGCTGAAAGCCCGGTGAAAAGACTTGTCAAATCACCTTTTCTTGGATGATCATGAAAAACAAACCTTGAAGAAAATAGAAAAACTTAGATCTACTTCTTAAAGGAATACTGCCTTGCTTTCTTGAGGCTTTTCTGATCTTTTTGAGGTTTATGGGAATGGGGTTTGAACCCTGATTCCTAACCCAAAACTCTCCTACCTTCTGACACCTTTCTGAATCCCACTACAAAGAACTGAAAGGCTGTCAGGCTTCTTTTCCCATAGAAAAGAGAATGAAATGCACTTAATCATGCATTCTGCAAGTTTGGGACTAGTCACTATCATTTGTCAGCCTGAAAGGCAAGTTGAGGCACACTGAGAGTGACAACAAACAGTTTACTGATGTCAAAGTGAGGCTGACCACCCAGAAAAACACATGTCCTAGTTGCAGAGGAAAAGTGCTCCAAAATAACATCAGAAATGTCTGGTTTTATAAATAAAAAAATAATACCAAGAAGGAGGTTATAGAATCTGGTTGCTACAGTTGTGTTGGTCAATCGGAACGGCATGGCTCGCTGACTGCCTGTCACTCACTCATATCTTCCCAGAAAGAATGGCACTAAGCAGGATCTCTGCATTCTCCAAGCTACCATTACTCTCATGGTGTGAGTATGTCCACAAAGAACTAAGTTAAATTGGTTAAAAGTTAAAATGAACCAGATCGGGAGACTTGGGAAGCCAGGAGGGCTCAACTGCTCTCTCCACCCAAGTCCATCAGGCCCGACAGGTCTGTGCAGACCTCCTTCCTTTTGCTTATGTCTTCACATCAAAACAACTTTCTCCAAGAAAGGAAGGGGGAAAACACAGAAGAATATGAATTCTTTGTCACCAAATTACTGAAATAAATAAATAAATATAAAAAAGTAAAATAAGACCAAGGTATCATTTCAGAGGAAAGGTAAGGGGGATAGATCGATGTCTTTGAATCAAACAATATTGAAAAGCAATCCAGCTGGAAAGAAAGAGGCCTAGAACAGAAATCGATCACTTGGAAAACAGGACAAGAGAAAAGAGAAACTAGCAAGGCTTACAAAGAAATGAAACTACAGTGTAGGGTTAACATTCACATAATCAATACCTAACAACTCAGATTAATGACGCCCTTGTCAAGAGAGAACAACTTTTCCGCATCACCAAGGCACACTTGGGAAGGTCGTGAATATCAATCAAAACAAGGCAACAATCCTGGCATCATGGTGCACACCTGTACCGCCCACTGCTCAAGAGACTGAGGTGGGAGAATCAAGTTCAAGGCCAGTACGGACAATTTAGCAAGACCTAGTCTCAAAATAAAACTCATAAATTGATAAATCAAGTCAACGATAGAAAGGAACAAAATTGTCCCTACTTCCCAGTATTCAATAAAAGGAATGTATAGAGAAAATTGGTGTCTGCTCACTCCAGAAAAGAAAAAAATCATAAAAAGGGTTAACCTGTCAACGCCAAGAACACACTCTAACAAGACTCTACCAGGGAGAACAGAAGTCTAGAGGCGGAGGTGCATTATAAGGCAAGCAACAACAGCAAAACCTTATCTACGATTCAACTTGTAACTAAATAAACTATGTCAGTAGAAGACTTTTAATAACAGATTGCAAAGTTTACCCCATTCATGGCTCAAAAAAATAAAAGAAAATCATGACATTTCTGGCAAGCACCCTAATCTGATTGCATATCCTTTAATGTGTTTCTACTTGGATTTATTCTAATTACTTATATAAACAAATGAGAATCAATCCCTTTCTAAACAACAATTAATTAGACCATTTAAGATTTATTCAGAATTTCAAATAATTTTGGAACTGAAATAAATATTTGGCAAATAAATTTGCAGCGAATTATATTTGGAGAGGAAGAAGCACTTTATCTCCATCAAATAATAGAGGCACATCCATTTGTTATTTTTTTAAGTGGTGACAGCAAAATCAATTCTAAGGGGGGGAAGGAAAATGAGATTCTGAATTTCTCACCGTAACTTCTAGTTCCCCTGACACACTAATTAGTCTCCCACCCTTTTGTATGCCTTATAGGATGTTTGCCCAGAGGAACAATAGAAATAGCAAAACTCAAGAGTGGCAGTGACTGCCGGAAAGGACAATAGCAAAGTGACAATTCCTTTGAATGGAGCCATTAGCTACATGCTGTTATGCTATTTACTGGCTCCAGGCCTCAATGTTCCAGCATTTTCAATTGTTTACAGAAATTCCTGTGGAGAGCTATAGACTGGACACCTCCCCATCTTTGAGAGTTTGGTATTTGTACGATGAAGGAGGGCATGTCTTTTCTGCCTTGTTCAAGACTGGAGGCTCAAGGGGAGGTATAAGAGATAGTATCTACCTGCCCCTGTCACCTTGCAGGATTTAGAAAAAGGTCTTTTAAAAGTTTTTAATATCAAATTTAAGTGACAGAAAAATTCCCAGACAGCTTTGAAAAAATGGTTACCTGCACAGTTGGTGCCAAAATTTGATATTTACAAAAATATAAGGTGTGACTTCAAAATAAGGAGGATTATCTTAATACTTGTAGTGCTTGACACAGCACAGACTTCCACCTGGGATTTCACAAGAAATTACCAGAGAAAGCATATCACTGAACCCCAAGTCATCCAGAACTGATCAGGAACTAACACGTAAGAAATGCCTCCATTATTGTACAGTCAGTTGCCTTTCTATGCCATCGTATTTTCTATTCAATGCACTGTTATACTCCTGGAGAAAAATAAGACTTAAAAGGAAAAACAACAACAATAAAATGTCTTTATTTTTATCTTCAGTTATATCCTCCAAAACTAACTGAGGAACTAATAATTTATTTTTGCATTACATTGGGGTCTGGGATTATTTATGCCTTATCAGATTCTAAAATTTATAAATGTTATTAGTATTAAATTAGATATGGTTCTAAAAGTTAGAGTGAAAGCAGAAAATTGGTCTAAGCTTAAGGGAAGAAAATCCTGCTGCTGTGTAAACCAGTGTGGATTTGGCCTCCATATACCTTAAATTTCTCTACATCCAAGGGCTAATTTTCAACAGGCACACTTATAAGCAAACCCTGTTGTGTGCATCCAGGTCCTTTAACTAGATGGCAAAAAACAACAGGCTTTATCAAATCAAAATAATTACCCAGCAGAAATCCTCACTTACTTGACATATCCAAAGATGGTTCCCACTGTGAGGTTGGTTTCAGGTGGCTGGATGGGCAGGGCCTAAGGCAGCCCAAAGGGCAAAGGATCAACCAATCAGGCTCTAAGATAAACCCCAGTAAAATTTTGCAATTGCCCTATGATGATCGATGGAGTCACCAGCCAATCCAATGGAGTCACAAGATCCCCAAACTTCCTCTGCCCACCCCAGACTATAAAGTCGATGCCCAGGCAGGGCCACATGCAACTGCTCCAGCTCACCCTCACTCTGGCGGTAGGCAAACCTCACCCCAGTGCCAATTCCCACTAAGAGCTTTGCTCAGCCTCTTTTAGGTCTGACTCCTTTTGGCCACCTGCATCTCATTTTACACCTACAAGTTCACAAAGTGTAGTGGACCCTAGAATCCAAATCATTTCCTCAGGGAACCCCTATCTCTGGACAATTCTATCTACATCATGGACTTCTTCTGGGCCCTCCCTTCCACGACCTATAAATTTCTAATACTTAGGTGAATTCCAGGCAGACAGAAAAAAAATAGCAATATTAGGCCCAAATTTTAATAAAGAAATCAAGAGCTGACATTCCTTATGTAGCTTGCCTTATCAGCTTCTTCTTTTATTAATGGATTCTTCATCTTTGTATATAAATTAAAATTTCAGGAACATACTTTCCTTATTAAGTTTACAATGAGAAACAATACTATAAAATAAATTTCAGTTGGATCTTAGAAATTACTTATCAAAATTAATGCTGGTAACAGCTATGAATTTAGCCATTTGGAGAAGGCCACTGAGGCACAAGAGTTTTCCATTACCTACTTAGAGGAAGGGCCTATAAAATGTTCTTCAAATTCCCAAGACAAGAAATGAACTAATTAGAAAAAAATATATTTCCATATAGTGAAACATTTCTAATATAAACAACATATTTAATTTTAAAAAGCATTTTCTTTTTTCACTTAATGACCAGGACCATCAGAGCAAAATGTTAGTTAAAATCCATATTTTGATAACTTTCATTTAAAATAGATGGGAATTAAGCCAGACTTGATTTTTTTCTAATTTTCTTCACAGCTTGGAATACAGTGTAGTAAGCAACCAGTAGATTTTAAAAGGAAACACATTGTAAATAAACAATTTCTTGCAGTTAAAAAAGAATTCTAACTGGGAAGCCGTTAGGTTGGGGTGGCTGTATAGTTTTAATTTCCTAAACAAGAAAAACTGAAGTTCAAAAATATACTGAAAGGAAACTAGAGACCTTACTAATCAGAAACCACCAACTAGCCTCTACATACGGCCTTTTCAATTCAACCAATCAAATACAATTTTTTGCATGTTTTACTTCTGTATCTTACTTCTGCCCCTGCTGCTGCCACGGAGCTCTGTGAACTTCTGGTTCTGATTGCTGAGTAATTAATGAATTGTTCTTTGCTCAAATAATCTTGAACTCAGATACGATTTTAACAGTCTGTTGTTAGAATTGGTGTCTAAGTTATGGTTTGCATCTGGAATGGCTCCAAAGGGTCATGTATTGAAAGCTTGGTCGTCCCCACGGCAGCAATGTTCAAAGTGGGGCTTTGGGAGGCGGTTGGACCATGAGGACTGACTTAATCGTTGGATTAATCCATTGATAGCTGAATGGACTACTGGGAGTCACTAGAAACTAGAGGCAGGTTGGGCACTGTTGCAGGAAGTAGGTCCCTGGGGGGCATGCCCTTGGGGACTATATCTTGTCTCCAGCCCCTCCAACCTCCTCTCTGCTTCCTGGCTGCCAGATTATCTGGATTCTAGTTATCTACAAAAAAGTTCATCTGGAATTCCAACCAATTTCATGTTTAAGAATTATGGACCTAGTACCTGTGCTGTTCTAGAAAAATGAGTAAACCTCACCAAGGGTAACTTAGTTTGACAATGGCCTCGTTGTGGAAATTTAATCTAGATCAAATTGTTCACTTGCAAGCTGCAGTTTTTAAAAGAGATTTCAAATGCCTCAGAGACAATAGGATGTACTTTTGATTGGCAATCAAAATCTTCTCTGAGACTAAATCAAAAATTGCATTTCTAAAAAAAAATCTTTATAAAAGGCAAATGGAAATGTTAAGCAAGAAGCTGATCCCACATAATCTTACATTCATGATTCAACTTCAACTGCACTTTCTCTCCTTTCTTCTGCCCTCCTCTGCCTACTCTGAATGTACTAACTTTTTAGATTACTTCTCTTTCCTGCCAAAAAGACAAAATGAAAGCTACACAAGGGCCTTATAAATTTAGAGCTTCAGAACAATTAGCTTTCACTACTTTGTACACCTTGGTCAAAATCTTGAGATCCAAATTATAGTTAAACTTTCTGGGGTCCCAGAGGAAATCTGAAGACATTCGCCAAGGAGTTAAGAATTCACATTAGCATATATAATCCTGATTTACCAATTTCCTCCTGTGTTCACCTGGAAAAGCCTGGAAATGGATGGTCAACCCAATAGAGATGTATCTGAGAAAGATATCAAATTTCAACAGACTCAGTATTTCAGTGATGTAACAACAAAAGCTGATGAAATAACAAACTTAGAATCTACCCCCATCCCAAGTACTTCCTCCAAAGCTGAAAATGTCTGTGTAATCATGGGAAAGCCTAAATAAGCCTTCTATCTTCATCATCTTTTCGTTGACTCTAAAACTCGCTAATTTTGGAAATCACACACCTAAGCAATATATTATTAGTCTCCCAATAGCATTTAGGTGGATGACACTTCTAATTGAAGATGCCTAACAAGTTAAAACTATTCTACATAAGTTGGGTTTTGTTCTCCTTCTCCCTTTCACACCTTAAAATACAAGATTAGCTATTCCTGGAGAAAGGAACTAAAAGGACATGAGTCATAAATTGTACTAATAATTAACTTTTTTTTAAACCAGATTTCTAGAACCCAGGACATGGGATGAACTTCAGATGACATCAAAATGTACATAGTGTAACACAAAGCATGCCACTTCTAATCCTATTCTTTGACTAAAAGCAGAAATGCATCGTAATTTCAACTTGCAGGGAAATGGTGTGTTATCTGAAAAATTATGTGCCTAGAAGTCAAAGGTCACTTATTACTGCAAGAATAGCCTGGTAGAGAACAAAAAGGAAAAGGTCCCCTGAGTGAAGGAGATAGTCTTTAAGCCTAGACTTATTTATTCAGCAGGTAGTCTTCTTCCCCCTTTCCCCTGCCTCTCTATATAAATGCTTTACATATCTGAGTTGCCTAAGATAGTCTTTGTTTGGGGGACAACAGCACCCCCATCTTCTCAGGGTGCTGCCCCTTGGATAAAACTGATTTTCGTCTCATCAATTATCTTTTTCCAAGAATTGGCTTTCAAGCAGTGAGCGGACGGACTTGGTTCCAATAACAACTAAACTGTCATTCAATCTTAGGAGGAGAAAAGTAATAAACCAGTCTCTGACTATAAAGCAAGGTTAGTAGTACTATTTGAAAATACTCCTGTCTATCCATGGTAAGTGCAAGCATATAAAATACTTTGTCTGCCCTATTTGTTAATGGTCTCTACTTGGAATTTAATAATCTAGTTAAAATAGAAATTGCGTTGGGAAACCACTAATCTAGTTTAATTATTCCCCAAAATAATCCTCTTTGGCATAAGGAATATTTTCAACCAGTTATTTTGAAAACCTTTTGTAAGAAAAATTTGCATTTCTAAAGGAAACCTTCATTTGCAAATGTGTCTCCTCCTTTGCCTAAAAAAGAGAAGGACTAAATCACTAGAAACATATAAAGGAAAACCCAGGGACTACACTCTACACAATAAGCCTAATCTTTGCTTAAGGTGCTTTCCTGACCCTCCAAAGTTAACGAAGTCATAACCTTCACTCTTCTTTGTTTTGGCAAGTGAGGGTTTTAAGCCTGAAGCCTAAGGCCTTAAGAATTTGAGATGTAAATTTTCTGCTTCAACTTACCTAAGAGTCATTCCTTTGGAAATGCAAATTTAAGGAAAATGACTCATGGGGGCGGGGAGGAAACTATTTGGAAACTGGAGTCAAAAATCTTAAAAGTTCCTTTTTAAAATAATAGGAAGAAGCCTTAGCTATCTATGATGATAATCTTGTTTCATTGTCCAAAAAATATAATTTTGTACCAGACATTCCTTTATAAACCAGTGACTGTTATATTATTTAAACTGAAGAATGATAGAAACTTTAAACAAAAGATATATAATTTCTTTTTGCATCTGAATGTTTTTGTGGACCTCTGTATATAAACATATATCACTGATGTATTTTTCTACCTCAAGATGATATAAACAATATTAATTTGTGAAAGAGATTTATTTAATTGTCTTAGAGAAAAACAAGCACTATGTAAAGCAAATATTCCTTAAACCCTTGGAAATATAGAAATCAACCCAAATGCTGTTCAAGTTCATATGATTTTGGTAAATCTTTGGTAATAAGATAGGGATTTAGGATGAATAAAGAGAAATATTGAATCTTGGGGGAAACACCCTCAAGCCATTGAGATACAAAGTCACAGTTGTTAAATTTGAGCCCACAGGAGAACTGCATGAAACTGTGAAACTCCAACCTGGATCCACCTCCACTCTGGCCCCTGATGCAACCTTTCTATAAATATTGGACCTCCAGCCCAATGGGTGCTGCCTCTCTCTCTTGAGACAGCCCACATTCTCCCTTGAATGTGTATCTACCGTTCCTAAATAAATGTCTATGTCTCTGTCTGACTTGTGCTGAAATTCCTTTCTATCACATATGCCAAGGACCACTCTGGTCTCCTTCTCCTTGGGGAACTCCTTGGACCTTTCTCCGGAGACATCTTTTCACCCGTGATATATCTCTTGGTGCCCAACATGGGGCTTCATAGACATCGACTTTGGTAAGTATTATCTAATATTTTCTTTCTGTCTTGACCATGACTTATTCTATTATTCCTGTACCTACAATCTCTCTCTCTCTCTCACTCCCTCTCTTTCTCTCTCCCTCCCTCTCTCTCTCTCTCTCTCACTCCCTCTCTTTCTCTCTCCCTCCCTCTCTCTCTCTCTCTCTCACTCCCTCACTCTCTCTCTCTCTCTCTCTCTCTCTGTGGCTGGGACATTCCAAAGCCATGTAGATTCAAATGGCAATAAGTTGGTGCTGATGCAGTCCTAAAGATCTGGTAAGTGTCTTTGAACTCTCAAATCACAAAGGAGCTCAGTGATCTTGTTAAAACCCCTTTCTCCCTTTTGCTGCATAAGGGGAACCATACAGGTTTCTCAGACACCGTGGAAGTTAAATGGGTGATGTTCTCACTCTTACTTTCTTTTCTCCTTAGCCAAGACCCCTTTTGCCCTCAGAAGATGAGTGCTGGTTTTATAAAAGCACCAAAGATAGGAGAAATTCTTAGACCCACGTACCCTGTTCCTGGATCAGAGGGAACATCAATCGCTCATCCTGAAGATGTCTGAGCAGTGTCTGAGCACCCCCACGTTTTATCAAATGTGGGGTCCCTTCTGAGACACATTTTGTAGGGGAACAGCCTTGATGTAAGAATCAAGGAAGCTACCCCTCCCCCATTAATCACCACATTCAGACCCAAAGCATTGAATGGCCAATCTCTAACCTCCTACTGATTTCTAAGCCCTTCAGGTACAGGTTATCTTCTTCTTGGCCTGTCTTCCCTCACTCCTTCTTTTATACTATTTGCACAAGTCTTGATTTAAATTACTCTATCCTAGGGGCTATCCTTCTGGAAAAATAGGACATTTGTAAAGAGGTTATACAAAAACTAGGTTCTGTCTGGATTCATGATTTGAGAAAACAAGTTCTTAGGCCTACAGACACCACAATGATCCTAAAGATAGAAAAAGCAGCCTAGAGTGGGAAATAGTTAATCTCACTTCCAGTTTAACTGGAAGAGAAAAGAGAAAAATGTCGATTTTAAAATAAGCTGCAGTTGGCAGAACAATGAGGGTTATATTCAAAACATAAAGTGGACCCTTATTATATGAATAAATTTCTAATTAAAACTTAAATTGGCTTTTTCCTTTTCCAAAATTCCTCTGAGCTCTCTAAAAGGGCTTTGTGTCCTCACTATTTAAAGTAATAAGAAATTGTAAATACTCAAGTGTGCTTAGATTGTTTGAGACTTAGAGATGCTCTTTTTAGGAATTTTGTGTATATCCCTAATAACTCACCCCCTGAATGCATATTAAATAATTAAAATTAGTTTCAGACTGAGGACTTGAATTAATTTCTTTTTCTTCTATAACATGACTGCATCCCAATATAAATTGGAAAATGGAGGTTTGTTCTGTACATGGGAAAAATGGACAGAGATTTGACTATCTGGGTCTCCCCACATCCTGCAAATTGTTAAAAAAAAAAAAGACTAATTATTCAAAGGTTATTAAGCAACTGTTTAGCTCAAACTCACTTGGGATTAAGAAAAAGAGATCTTCCCCTTTAAAAGGTTCTAATCTGGCACAAGAGTTTATACACTGTGATTCCTTTTGTCAGGGAACGGACAGATGCAAATGGTGGGAACACAAGGGTGAAAGAATGATTCTATGAAATGGGGCCACTGTGCTGACCCCACATGCTTTCTTCTCCAAAAGGCAGTTTACCTGCAGGGGAGCCTGCCTAGCCTAAGTGAACAGGCTAGGTCGCGTTCCTCTACAAACTACCTGCTTCTGAAGAGGAAATGAAGGTCCAAAATCATGTTAATAGGAGGAACCCAAGTTACCCTGAAGGAGAAGACTTTTGAGACCAGATCCTGAAACTCAGGGAGATAAGGATAATCTCTCCTAACCAGAATCCAATTAGAACTGGTCAGCAAGGTCCAGAAAGATCCAGATAGTAAGGACTTGAAAGCCTAATGTCATCTTACTATCAATCAAAGTCAAGGTGGGACTCTGTAGATGACTCTGGGATTCCCAGTAAAACTGGAAGTGCCGGAAAAGCACTATCTTAATAGACTTTGCCTATTTCAAGAAACACTTTCTCCTCTTCTTGGTTAAAGGAGATATCTAGCCCATTGGTGACTTAAAGAAAAATGGTATTAACCAATGAGAAATATTGTTTTCTAGAAAATGTTTAAAGCACAATATCTTATGATTTTGGGATTTTTTTAATAGAAAAAGATGGCAATAATGGCCTGATAACTCGGCTCTTATGGGTAGGCTAAAATTAGCTATTAAAAATTGATAAATTAGATTTTATAAAACTGGGATAAACATTTATAAATGTAGTTTTTAGATACATCTAATTTATAGGTTAAGAGAAAACTAAGACATCAACTGCTAAATATAAATTTAACACTCTTGGCTTCTTAAATTCCATAAGACTATTTGAACCTTTTAAATGTATTTTTATATAAATTATTGGTTTTTAAAAAACAGGAGTTTAAGATTGCTTTGTTTCTGGGTCTTCACTGAAAGCAAGATTAATAAGAGTTAAAATTCTAACACCTGTAATTCTACATACAAAGTATACAAAATGTTTCAACTGTATTTTGGTTAAAGTACTGTAAATAGCATAAAGTATTTGATCTTATTAAGATGCATAATTGAACAAAAAATTCAGACATTTTATAAGGATTGTGTTAAAACATAAAATTAAAAAGGA
>PVKS010036539.1:0-19284 GCA_004027875.1 Aplodontia rufa
ACCCATCCACCCACCCACCTATCCATCCATCCACCCATCCACCCACCCATCCAGCTACCCATCCATCACCTACCCATCCATCCAGCTGCACACTGGGATTATTTTTCAAGGCTAATTGAACGGTAAGGTGGCTAGAGACTCCAGTCCTCCTCAACTGAAAGTTCAGAACTGGAATTAATCATTAGTCAGCAACTACTCCATGCTTGGCTCTGCGTAGAAGCTTTAGATGCACCATTCCATTTAGTCTTAATGCTGGGCTGAAGAATTACAGAAAAAATACTTTCAAAATGAGAATATCTACCATCTATGAAGTGCTACAGTATGTTAGCCATTGTGCTAAGCCTTTTGTGTGAATTGCCCCAAGGTCCCCAATAGTTTGGAGAAGGAGTTACTTTTTTCCTGGATCTGTCATTATGGCCCAGTTTCAGAGAGGCTTAGTGACTTGCTCAAGATCACACAGCACATTGGAGAGTCATAGCAGGCCTCATCACCTGGTCTTTGGAATCCCCAGTCGGTTGTGTGCCTGCCTCCCTGGACCTCCTGCTGGCTCTTCTCTGGGGGGGAGGCATGCTGTCTCCAACCTTACCAGACAAGCACAAGAGGAAGGGAGACAGGTGCTTGTCCCTGGAGGCTGGGCTCCCCTCCTGAGCACCCTGACAGGTCATCTCGTACCCAGTGCAGCCTAGGTGGGCCCTTGATGGCTTCCAGATGTGAAGGTGCACAGCTGTCAGGCTTCCAGGAGCCTCAGATCCCATGAGCAGTGGGGGACCCTGCCTGCAGGGTTCTCAGCAGGGAGGTGCGATGCGGGGCGGCAGCTTAGCTTGGTTAAGTTTGGAGCAGCAGGCACCCAGGTGCTGGAGAGCAGAGGAACCTACGTGAGCAGAGAAGGACTCTCAGCAGGTCATGAAGTGCACAGCGGGCCACACATCCCTTGGGGGGTGAGGTCATCAGACCCTGAAGTCCCCGAGCAATCCTAGAACACCACCGCTGGAGCTGGAGCCACAGGGACTCTTGCCGTCCTCTGTACTCTTCTTGTGTGGTCTTCCTCCCTATCTCTCTCACTACTGTTTTCCCACAATCATTTTTGGTGAACATCAAGGCAAACCAGGAGGAAGCTGACCGCATGGTCCAGCAGGGAAGATGGACGGACTTCATCACATAGAGGCACAGAGGGACGCGTGGTCAACAGCTGGGCGAAGTCTTCGGTCAGGGAAACACAGGCCACGGGAAACCACGCAGCAGGACCGGGATGTCTGACTGGGAAAGTGGCATTTCCCCTCAGGACCCAAGGGTGGCCATGTGAAGAGCCACGTCACCTCCCAAAGCCTTGTCTGCAAAATGGACTGACCGCAGACGGTTTGGGCAGATGCGATGGGAAGACCCGGATGATCGTGTGCGGCTTGGAGCCCAAAGCACAGTGAGTGCCCAGCGCTGCTTTTGCCACGTTTCCTTGATGTGAAGGCCCCGTGGCTTGGAAGGCCCACCGTTGATTTAGTAGCCGGTGCCCAGGGGACAAAAAGAATGCAAGCCTGGCAGCAATGCTTTGATGGTGAGGCACACAGGAGAGGGAGCCTCAGTGTGTGTGTGTGTGTGTGTGTGTGTGTGTGCGCGCGCTCGCGCGTGCACCCAAAGGAGAGAGAGGAAGAGAGAGAGGGGGAGAGAGAGGAAGAAAGCTGCACAGAGAAGCTGGTGCCTAGGCCAAGGTCTGGAGGTTGAGAAGGGGTTTCCAAGCAAATAAGGGATGGAAGAGTGCCGGCAGGGGAGGGGACAGGAGGTGCAAAGGGTGTGGGAACAAATGGCATCTGTCCTGGGGGAACTCAAATGGGCATCTGGAATTCATCCCCAAGGAGACCACATGTAATGGACCACGTCTGTGACTCCTGATCACAGTAACGACAAAAGCAATCGCTGCAGTGACCACACCGGCCACAGCCACCAGGGTGCACTGAGGGGCACCCTTGCCCAGGTGCCATGCCCCGGTCATTTCTTTTGACCAATGAGCCCACTGCATGTGTTGGGTGACTGCACACTGAGCCTGGGGGAAGCAACTCAGCAGTGACCAGGACAGAGGGTAGAGCTATGGAAGGGTTTCCTAGAAGACCTCAGCGGGGTGAGAGGCTTTCCCAGGCTGCAGGACTGGGCTAGGCAAGTTCATTCTTCTTTTTCTTTTCCTCCAGGAGGGGTAAGTAAGGATGGAAAGGTAAGGAGGGAGATTCAGCTTGGTCCGAGGATAACTGGGAAGGGCTTTGAACAGTATCCTGGCTCCTTTCTCGTGGGGATGTTCCGAGGGTTATAAGAAGGGAAGTGTGGGGCATTGGACTAGGAGACCCCTGGGAATCCTTTCAGTTCCAGGATGGCTTTAGGAGGCAGAATGATCTCCTTCTTTCCACATTTTTTGCAACAGTAGGAAACGCTATTGTCTTGGCTGGATCTGCCTTGAGGAGTCTTGAATGCGACTGGGGAACTGCGGGGCCTGGGCGATGTGACCTTTCCCACTTCCTTTCCAACCCCAAGAATCATCCTGGTCTCTGCTTGAAATTCCACTAACACCATGGCCCCAGCCACCTCCTTCCTTCTCCCCACCGATTGCAAGAGCTTCCTAATGGGCTTCCTAGTGTTCCTGTCACCCTGTGATGATCTTTCCTCCACCCAGCTGCAAGAGCTTGGATCTTAAAACCCCCACAGCTGGTGTGCAAAGCCTTGGTCTCCAGCGGGAGGTGCAGAGCCCAGAGGGAGCAGCCTTTAGGAGGCGGGCGGGTGGCAGGAAGTGAGGTCGCTGGGGGCTGTGCTCGGAGGAGACCTGAGCCCCTCGTCTTCCTCTCTCTGTTTTGCAGCTGCCCTGAGCTGACTTCTGTGCTCCTGGGGAGTTCCTGGGCTTTGCCACTGGCCCAAAGCCCTGGAGCCAGCAGGCTGTGACCTGAAACCAGGATCCAAAATAAATCCTGCTCCTCCTAAGCTACCCCTCAGGTGTTTCCTCACGGTGCCTGGAAGCCGACGGCCGCCACCACTGGCGTGGAGACTTGGATGTACTCCCCACCCCTGCCCTCCTCACCAATCGGTGGCCCCCACTGTAACCCAGCTGGGTCTCCCTCTTCATCTCCCCACACCCATTGTGCCCAAGCCTTGCTGGCTTCCTCCCTGACCTCCAGTCCACTGCACGTGGCCTGAGCCCCCGGACTTTGCAAGGTCCATGCTTTCTCATCGTTCAGTCGCTAGCTCGACTCTGATCCCAGAAAGGCCTCTCTGGCTTCTCACTGGGCACTCGTTCCATGTTGCCCGTGAGGCACTTGTGCACCCACCTCTGCAATCTTCAAGCTCTTGCTGACTTGCCTGTGGTCTCTTGCTCACCAAACATAAGCTCTGTGAGGTCAGGGGCTTGGTTTCCTTACCCACTACCATCATATCTCCAGCACTGAGGAGAGAGGCTGGCACAGCATTTGTCCTTAAAATACGTGTTCAAAAAATGAATACTTGCATGGGGACAGCAGTGGGCTCTATGCAGAACATCACGTGTTACACAGGAAATGCTTTTATAGTACGAAAACTAAAACTGGAACTACCATACGATCCAGCTCTCCTACTCCTGGCATATATCCACAGGAAAAGAAATCAGTTTCAAAGAGGCATCTGTACACTCATGTTTATTACAGTACTATTCATAGTCCAGATATGGACTCGACTGAGATGTCCTGTGGCAGATAGACAAGGAGAATGTGGCATATAGACACGAGGGAACATTATTCAGTCATGAAAAGAATGAAATCCTGTCATGTGCAGCAAAATGAATAGCGGAAAATATTATGTTAGGCAAAATAAGTGACCAGAAAGACAAATGCCACGTCTTGTCTCATTTGTGGAAGATGATATTATTGTTCTCAAAGAGGTGAGGAGAGTAGTGATTACTAGAGGTTAGGAATTTCATGAGGATGGGGAGATGGACAGTGTTTGGATAATATACAGTTATATAGGAGAAATGTTTGACTTACAGCTTAGTAAGTTTAATATAGTATACAGCAACCGATTAAGTATTTTACGAAATGCTAGAAAAAAGAAGTTTGAAGACTCCAAACACTATATATATATATATATATATATATATATATATATATATGTATATGGTGGGGAGAGAGACGGAAATGAGAATTACCCTGATTGGATCATGCATTGAATTTTCATACTGTATCTTCAAAATATGCACAATCGTCCCTGAATTAAAAAGAAAATGTGCATCATCCACTACCGTATTTTCTCATTTTAGGAACAGGTCAGGTTGTCACTCTCTGGGTCTTTCTAGTCCCAGTAGCATTCCTTCACCCCCTCCAAAATTTGTGAGATCCCCCAAAAGGATAATTACATTAAAATGAAGGCCATCTATCTATTGAAGAAACCACCAAAAGAGAGACAAAATAGAAACAGTGAGAGAAGAGGTCTGAAGTGCGCGTACTTGATGGAGCTCACGCTAGACTAGGGGAAGGATTCCCGAGGACGGTGTGGGGACAGCCCTACGGAGAAACAGGCAAGACACCCGAACAGGCACCTCATCGAAATGGACATCGCTGTGATTGGGCTGTGGTTTGAGTGTCCCTGAGGGTCCATTGTGATCAGAGGCTGGGTCCCCGGGTGGTGCTGTGGGGGACTTGTGGCAGGTGAGACCCAGTGGGGGTTCCTGGGTGCTTGGAAGAGAGAGCACTTTAGATGCTTCTGTGTGAGACGGCTTGCTCTGACACACACTGCCACCACGAGGTGCCGCCATCTACTGCCCTACCAGAGGCCAAACCTTGATCTTGAACTTCAAACCTGCAAAACCGAGGGCCAAACCAAACTTTTCAATTTATAACATTATCTGTCTAGGGTATTTTTCATAGAGATGAAAACCTGCTAGTACACTCTCTAAATGGCTATTAAACATTTTGCACCCAGTTTTAAAATGAAAGCGAAAATCTCGGGTTAAATCCCAATGGGCTACTACTACACACACACCATAATGGTTAAAGTATTTTAATAAGCTAGGAAACTCCAAGTGTCGTGGACAATGTGGAGCTACCGGAGCAGGTGACACTGCTGTTGGGGACTTAATTAATGCAACTGTTGGGGAAATCAGTTGGCCAGGTCTAGGCTGAACGAATGCATATCCTCTGACCCAGCAATCTCACTTTTTGGTATAAATCCAGAAGAAATATGGATGCATATACACCCGGAGACTTGTAGAGGAAAGTTTATAGCAGCATTCTTTTTAATAGTAACACGTAGGAGCAAACCCGGTGCTCACCCGCGGGGGTGCGGCTGCGTAAATTACGGTCCACTTGCACGGTAGGAAACGAAGCACGAGTGAAGATACACAACCGTACAGCTACGTGTAGAAGCCCGGAAGAGTTGCACAAGCATTGTTGAGTGAAAGAAACCAGACACTGAAGAACACGGAGGCTGTGAGTGTGCACACATCCAGCTGAGCAGAGGGAGCAGCAAACGCGCGTGTCAGAAGTTGGGAGGGTGGGTACCTCGGGGAAGAGTGACTTGGGGTGTGAGGACTTCTAGGGGCTCTGGAATGTTGCGGGATGCACAGGTGTGATGACTCGGGAGAACTCACTGAGCTGTGCGTGTGTGGCTCGCTTTCTCCGAGTGCGTGTTACGCGTTAGTGGAATTCACGAGAGATTCCTAAGGCGTCCTGCTATGCGCACACCTTGACCTCTGGGCACCTTCCAAATCAAGAGCGTCTGAGTCCTTGTGAGTTGAGCCTGCTGCCTTCTAGAGAGTACCACGGCCTTGCTGGTGGCCTTAGTTAATAGACCGCATACCCCATATCCATCAATTGAGAATTTTCATTCCTTCCCTTAAGCAAACCCAGCTGGTGAATTCCCTCTCCATCACCGCTTCCTCCCCTCAAAGAATAAAAGTCCTCTTCCACACGCCTCTTTGTTTATTTCTGTTCAGAATCACCTTTCGACTCCTGTCCCAGACAGGCCAGGCGAGGATCCGCCGCTGCGAATCGCACAGCCCTCCCAGAGACGGGGAGGAGAGAACATGAAATATTGAAAAGCTCAGATTGAAATCCTGTTAGCGCCAGGTCTGGGAAAAGCCTGGCCCTTCAGCCCCAGAACATCAGTATCCGTTTGCCGGTGTCATTTAGGGACCCTGGCTTTCCAAACCATTGACTGAAACTTTCTGTCAATCCAACACTTTTAGGGTAATTTAACTTAATAATACCTTTGTCGGCACTGGCGTCTCCATCTGAAGGGTGATTATCATAGAAGTTATTTTAGGTTGTTTAATGGAATGTAGTAAATTCTCCGTTGACAGGGCAGATCCCCGGAATGGCTTCTCACAGTGTTTACCTTCCCGGCGTTCCCCCTCACCTTGCCCAACTTACTACCGTGTGCGGGTGAAGGCTTCATAAATTACCACCAATTGTTCTCGCCCTGCCTGTTCCATACATCATTAATTCTTTGCAAAAAGTTCAAACTGTCCGGGACTTAATTGTTATCACTTGGAGAACGGCTGGAAATGGATGCACTTCTATTATTTCTGTCAAAAAATTTGACTTATTGCATCTGATATTTTACCCATCACATCATCTTCTTCGTACAGGAGAGAGGAAAAAGAAGAGGGAAGAGGAGAAAGAAACACATGCTTTCCCCCGAAACACGCGCACGCGCGCGCACACACACACACACACACACACTAAGACATTTATTTCTGGGGAGAAAACTCAAGGAGTCAGCTGACAAAAAATAACGTTTCCAATCCCCACCCCAAGACAGAAGAGGAGGGTAGCAATACCGAGAGAAAAATTTATATTGCAAAATTTTATTGACTCGAACTGTATTTTTGTCCTCTGTTTTGAAGGTTCTGGAATTCTGGGAGTCTAATGTTTCATAATCCTGAGATGCTGGAATTCGGACTCCAAATTCTCAAGCTGTTTGGTCTACAATCCTCCTGCCTCAGCCTCCTGAGCTCCTGGGTACAGAGTGATACTTTGTTTTTTTTTTTTTAAGAGAGAGGGACAGTGAGGGGGGGAAGGAGGAGAGAATCAATTTTATTTAGTTTTTCATGTGACTTTCATTCCGCCGACACTTTGTTACTTTGTTGTGTCTGTGGTGCTGGGGTTTGAACTCTCATCCTCGTGCATGCCAGGCGAGGGCTGTAACCGCAGAGTCACCGCTCCAGCCCCCAGAGTGATATTTTGGTACATGTTTAGAGTGGAATAATTAATTAAAATTAATCCATTATCTTGCTCATCAAATTTTTTTTTTTTGGTGGTGAAAACATTTAACATTGGTTTTTTAAATACATGGTGCATTATAAAGGCTGTTCCTGGATTCCACTTAGAAGTCCAATCATGGGGCTGGAGCGGTGGCTTGGCGGTTTCGGCGCTTGCCTGGCAGGCACGAGGATCCGGGTTCAAACCCCAGCACCACGTGCACAACTAAGTGTTGGAGCAACGAAGGCCATGTGAAAAACTAAATAAAGTTGTTTCTCTCTTTCTCTGTCTCTCTCACTGTCCCTCTCTCTTAAAAAAAGAAAAGTTCAATCACGTGGTATTTGTCTTCCTGTGCCTGGCTTATGTCGCTTAGCAGAACCTCCTCCGGGTTTGTCCGTGTTGTTGCAGATGACAGCTCTCCGTCCCCAGCCTTTTAGGCTGCACAGTGTCCCACGGGGGATACGCACCGCATTTCCTGTATCCATGCGTCCTCTAATAGATACCTGGGTTGCTGCCACCTCCCGGCTATTGTGAACAATTTTGCGGTAAACACAGCAGGGCACGGGTCTCTTCAGCCTGCTGATTTCTGTTCCTTGGAAAAGAGGTCTGTAATCTTAGGAAACGTGTCTCCAGGGAAGGGGTTGCTGGACCACGGGGCAATTCTGGTTTTCTGTTCCCGAGGGACCTCTGTCCTGATTTCCACCATGGCTCTCTTTTGTCTTCTCACCAAAGGGTTCAAGGGCTCTCTTTCCCCACACCCTGGCCGGTGCTTGCTTTCTGCACTTCTAACAAGTGCACAGGGACACCTCGCTGTGGTTTTAATTTGCATTTCCCTAACGCTGGGCGGTGGTGAGCACTCTTTTTCATGTATCTGGGTGCGTTCGGATGTCTCTAGACGTATCCACGTAGGTCCTTTCCCCTGTATTTAATTGGATTGCCGGTTTCCTTGCTATTAGCTCGTTTGGATTCCTTCGATGTTTGGATATTAGCTTCTCTTTCAGACGTGTGCTTTGTACATCGCTCCTCCCAATCCGTACTTTGTCTTTACCCCGTTGGTGGTTTCCTTTGCTGCGAGGAAGGTTTCTAGTTTGATGTCCTATTAGTTTATGGTTGCTTCTGTTGCTTGTGATGTTGGATCATGTCTAAGAAATCTTTGCCTGGACCAACGTTGCTAATCATTTTCTCTGTGCCTTCCAGTAGCTTTCCGTATTCAGGTCTGGCATTTAAATCTTTTATACATTTTTGAGCTGATTTCTGTACAGGATGTGAGATGAGGGTCCAGTGCCGTTCTTCTGCTCTTGGATAACCGGTTTCCCCAGCACCATCGATGACGAGGTTGACATTTCTCGTTATGCGTTCTCGGCACGGTTGAGGAAAGCCAAAGACTACATAAACACGGGATTATTCTGGGCTCTCTATCCTCTTCCTTTGGTGAATGTGCCTATTCGTATGTTAGCACCATGCTGTTTTCAGTACTGTAGCTTTGTGGTATGTTTTGAAGTCACGGAATACAACACCTCTCGCTTTGTTCTTTTTGCCCTGGAGTTCTTCAGCAGTCTTTTGTCGTTCCACACAAATTTTAAGATTGTTGGCTGTATTTCCAAGAAAAATGACTTGGAAATTTTGACAGCGATGCGTTGAATCTGTAGATTACTTTGGAGAGTATGGACAGCAATATTAATTCTTCCAATCCATGAACATGGGATACCTATATTTTTGTCACCTACAATTTCTTTCACTAAAGTTTTATCTGTGTTTCTGCATACAGAGGTTTACCTCCTTGGCTAAATATTTTCTTTTTAATTTTTTTCTGATGCTATTTTGAATGAGATTGAAAACTCAACTTATTTTTCAGTTGTTCACTGTTAGTGTAAAGGAACACCACTGATTTTTGTATGAAGATTTTGGTACCCTACAACTTTACTGAATTTTCTTTTGGTGGATTTTTATGGTTTTCTATATGTAAGATCATATAATCAGGAAACAGAAATAATTTCACTTCATTTCGTATTCAGGTATCTTCTATTTCTTTTTCTTATCTAATACCTCTGGCTAGAACGTCTAGTACTATATTCCTGATCTAAGTAAAAAATGTTTTCTGCTTAGTATGATTGCTGTTAGTCTTCATGCATGACTTTTACTGTGTTGAGGTATGTTTCTTCTATCCCTAGTTTGTTGAATTTGTTGTTTAATTGTGAAAATGTGTTGAATTTTGTCAAATCCTTTTTCTCCATCTATTGTGATGATCGTATTTTTGTCCTTCATTCTGTTAGTACACCGTATCATATTTATTGATTTTTACATTTTGAATGAAGGATCACTATCTTTTGAGCATTTGCTGTGGGGTTAGCTTCGGTGCAGAAAGTTTTATGTTTTTGATATCGCTTGACCTTCATAATCACCCAAGGCAAAGAAGGACACTGAGTCAAGTTAGCTTCCTTGCTCCTGGTCACAGGCTGGTGTCTGGTGGTTTGGGGATTCAAACTGAGACTGGAGATGTTAGGGTTCTTTGCTTGGCTGCAGTATTTCCCACCCCCTAAAAAAGAATCATGTCTCTCTTCTCTGTGTTCTGCAGAAACCCAGTACGATGTCTGGGAGGACTCCTCTAGCTTGTTTTTGGCCTGGTTTTGGATCTCAGCCACAGAGGAAGAGCCATTGTCTGTTTGAGTCAGGGGGAGAATTGATGCTTCTTGGTGAATTCCAGGAAGTTGGTTTGATCCAACGAACCTGCTTACTGCTTGCTTCTCCCTTCTTGCTGGTCTTCATGGGTCTTCTTTCCTAATAAGGTGGGAAGAGAAGGACCTGATGTCACAATGACGGCAGGAGCTTCTATGGGTTGAGGATGCTTGTGGATGGGACTAGCTGGGCTAAGAGTCAGGACACATGGGCTTGAGTTCTGGCCATCCCATCTCCATCCCTTTGAGAAGACCCTTTTCTCCACTGTGGAAACACGTTCATTAGCTGAACATCTCAGTGACTTCCATCCTGCTTGTGTTTCTGACACAGTGGAACACGATGTTCCAGTGGAATCAGTGTGAGAAAGCTTTACACTTAGGTCGACTACAAGAGGGGCTGCTGTGGGTGGAGAGGAAGTGGGTGAATTAATCCCAGCCTTTACCTCTCCTGTGATATAATCCTGAGTTGAACTGCTGAAGAAAACAACGTAGAACGTTGGAGAAGCTATCCTCTGGGACCATCAATCCTTCTCAAACTGTGCTATATGGAATGCTGGTGTTCAGACAGCTTACAGCTTCAGTTCAGGGAAGTTCAAATTAAACCCACAAAGAGAGAGAGAAAGAGCATTGTATGCCCACCATATGGGAAAACATGACAGAATCTACAATTTCCACCTGTGCCTCAAGTCCTGTAGATAAGCTCTCAGGTCCCAATGTACCTACTGTTTCAGATGATTTTTTTTGTTACTGAGTGATGAGGTTCCTGAGTGAGGTCAGGACATCACTGTGAACCCCAGCACTGCGGGGATTGCCTAGATCAGTGATCTACAAGTTGGGGTTTGGTGGGCACTCATCCCCTCCTATTTCCCCAATATCTTTCCATACACATATGTGCTTTAAATTTTGGTTAGCATTTCACTTTTATTTTCTTCTATTCCAGTGGTGTGCTGGAATCAGTTCCTTTTGCTCATGAGAACCTACTGTGCGCATCTTTTGTCCAACCTTGTAATCAGTGAAGTCAGTTGAGAGCGTGGCATGGGCCATGGTGGGAGTATTTACACCATGAGAATTGGTCAGCATTACAAATCAGGGTTTTCTCTGGGAGAGCCCGTTGTTAAACTTTTGCCAACATATCACTGGACTAACGTAACAAAAACTTATGTAAGCAAAACCTAGCTTTGGTAAGTCTTGAAATTTTGTGATTATTTGTTTCAGACCTTTTATGTTTCTTTTAAGAGCTAAAATAATACAAAAACAGTTGGTTCCATCTGTGTTACCCTCCACGATCTCATTCATTTGCTTCCTCTTCTAGAAATGTAGTCCTATCCCAATCTTGGTGTTTTTCATGTTTTAAAAATATTTTTACTACATATGTGTCCATAAATAATACATGGTATTGTTTTGCATATTCTTAGCTTCATATTCATGGTATTATACCATATGTACCATTCCACAACTTTTATTTTTAAATACATTTTATGTTTTTTTAAAGATTTATACATGTTGATATATGTAATTCCAGTTCATTCATTTTAATTTCTATATGGTGTTCCATTGTATAAATACATCAAACATTAATTTATTCTCTTTTCCATTGATGGACACGCAGGCTCCTTCCAATTTTTGTACACATTTTCTAGTGCACATATGAAAGAGATTTTAGGGTATATACTTAGAAGATGAATTTCTAGGTGCAAGGATATGCATGTCTTAATCTGTACTAGAGATTGCCAACTTGCTCCCCAAAATGATTGTACAAGTTGACGCTCTTACCAGCAGTGGATGAAAGTTCTTGCCAACAATTGATATTGTCAGATGGTTTAATATTTTCCAATATGGCGGGTGTAAAATGCTCTCTCTCTTTGTGGGTTTAATTTGCATTCCCCTGATTACCAGTGAGATGGGGCCTCTTTGCATATCTTTATTGGCCATTTGTGTGTCTCTTCTGCAAATTACCTACTCATTTCTTATCATTTCCCCCTACGGTGTTGTTTGCTTATCTTTTTGTAAATCAATTTAAAAAAAATATGTATACTGGTTACTAATCCTTTGTGATTGTACGAGGTGAATATTCTCTCTCCCAGTACGTGTCTTGTCTTTCAATATTGTATGGGATGTCTTTGGCTGTGTGCAAGTTTTAAAATTTAATCTAGTCACATTTATTAATCTTTTATTGCATGATTTGTGCTTTTCTGCCTGGTTTAACATAGATAGTACATCCTGAGGTTATATCTTCCTAAATTTATCATGCAGTTGAAGAAATTTTCCTTTTTCCTGTTGGGTCTTTAATTAACCTAGAATTATAATGTATGAGGTAGAATCTGATTTATTTGTTTTCCACATATGCGTCCAATTGTCCCAGCCCAATTTGTAAAGTAGTTCATCTTTTTATCTTCTATTTCCAGCATTCTTTTGTAGCATCCCGTGCTATGGACTTACGTATCATCCATTGGTTTAATTCCTACGTATTTTATATTTTTGATAAAATAGTCTTATGATTTTCTTAAATTTTATTTTCGGTTTGTTCACTGCTGATCTTTCTATATTGACCCTGTATCCAGGGTCATTGTTAAATGGAGAGGTAACTGTTGATAGTTTGTAGGCTTTCTTTTGGATCTTCTACACACACACAGTCATGCAACTGGTGAATAAAAGTGATTTTTATTGAATCACTGGTAGTACATAGACCTTTCCTTCCCTATGGCTCTGGCTCAGAGTCCCACATGCACACTGACTACAGTGCTTGGTGACAACTGGCCTTCTGGTCAAGGTTTTCATTTCCTGAAAAAGCATTTGGTATTTTATCACGAATAATGTTTGCTGCGTTGATTTTTAAGCAGATTAAGGACAACCTCCTTTGTCCATGAGTGTTTTTTTTTTACTGAACTCTGTTGGGTGATACTCCGCATCTTCCGAGGTGACCATGTCGTAGTTGGCCCTTCCTAGCCACTGAAGCAGAAAAGCATCCTGATTCGTATGATTCCACCTTACATGCCTAGGAGAAATGTTCACTGCTCGTGATGTATCATCATCTGTATTTGTCATTGAATTTGATTTGTGCAATGTTGTTTGAGATTTTTTTTTGCCCAGGAGTTCATGAGGAAGACTCGTCTATCATTTTACTTTCTCACCATTTACTGATATTTTCCAAAATATCAAAGTTCTTGTTGTCTTATGAACCATGCTGGGAAATAGTTATTCATATTTATTTATTTATTTGGTACCAGGGATTGAGCCCAGGAATGATTAACCACTGAGCCACATCTCCAGCCCTTTTTATTTTTGGTTTTGAGACAGGGTCTTGCTTAGTTGCTGAGGCTGGCTTTGAACCTGTGATCCGCCTGCCTCAGCCTCCCGAGTCACTGAGACTGCAGGTGTGCGCCGCTGTGTCTAGCCGTTTGTTCTTTTAATATTGAGGAAGATCAGTGTTGTCTCTTTTTTTAAACATAAAAAAGAGTCAACTGTAAGTCCATGTAAATTGGAGGGTTTTTTTTGGAGAAGTTTGAGATACACTTGATTTTTTTAGTAGATTCCAGACTTCGTATTTTCTATTCTTTTGTGAACAGAGCAAAGATGTCTTTTTGAGGCCTTTGTTGCAACTCAAATTGTCACGTTTATTGGCTTCGATTCCTCATGACATCTTATCATTCAGAGGTCTGCAGGACCTGAACTGAACCTGCCCTGGTATGGGCAGGTTTCTTCTTTTCTTTATATCAGTTTCTTCTTGCCTGGAATTTATCAGCTTTTGAACCTATTTTGAAACCAACTCTTCCATTTTTGAACACATCCTATTTTACTTTTTCTTGTCTTTAGTGCTTCTTTTGATCCATTCTGCTTGCGTTTGACTTACTTCTGTTCTAGCTTCTCGAGATGAAGGAGTAAATCATTGATTTCTGTCTTCTTTTGTAATACATGGATTTGGACGATGAGGTCGTCTCCCAGGGTTCTGTTTCTCCCGCATCTCACACATTTTGATGTCATAGCTTTATTAATGTTAATTAGCATCATTTAAATTTTCTTGGGGGTGTGGTGTGGCTTTGTGGGTGGTGTGGTGTGCACAAGGCCCTGAGTTCAATCCCCAGCACCACCAAAAGAGCTTTTTCTTATTGATTTCTGTTTTTCAACAGCCGATTTGTATATATTGTTCGATTTCTCAGCAGTTGAGGATTCCCTAATGATTTTTTTTTTTGGATTGGTTTACATCTTAGTTCCTTTATACAGAGAGAAAATGCTTCAAATTTTGAAATTTATGTTAGGCTTTTAAAAAAGGTCCCAACCTATGGTCCATTTGGTACATGTCTCCTGGGGACATGAGAAGAATGTCATTTTTTTTTTGTTTTTGTTTTTAAAGAAAGAGAGAAGGACAGTGAGAGAGAGAGAGAGAGAGAGAGAGACAGACAGAATCAATTTTTATTGAGTTTTTCACATGGCCTTTATTGCTCTGACAATTAGTTGTGTAGGTGGGTGCTGGGGCTTGAACCCGTGTACTTGCGCATGCCGGGCAAGCACCGTAACGCCTGAGCCACTGCACCAGCCCCCAAGAACGTCATTGTTGTGTGCAATGTTGATTAGGTCTGAGCGACTGGGCTGCAGACCTTTACCACTACTGACTTTCGAACACATTGCTGTATTGCTGTGCCCACAGTGGAGACGGGTGTGTTAAATTCCCTCCACATTATTATGCACTTATATTTTTTTCTGCTGAATTCTATTTTACTTTTATACTTTGAAGTCATGTGGTGGTGGTATACAGACTTAGGATTGTGATATATTTCTCACAGAGTTTACTCTTTTATATTTCCAGTTGCACATTCTGCCTTCATATCCGCTTTGGTATTACAATGGCTTTACAAGCTTTTGGTGTTTGCACGGCATGTCTTTTTAAAACATTTTTATATTTTCTATGTTCCTGTATTATTATGCTTCAAATACGTCTCCTCTTAGCAGCCTATACCTCCTGAATTTGACAGTCTTCACCTTCTATTTAAAGTATTTATGTCCTTTATATTTAATATAATTACTGCATCAAATTACATAAAACTATAAATATTTGAAATAACATATAGTTTTCATAAGTTATATAAAATCATAATTGTAGTTTCATAGTTTCTATAATAACTTTACATAGTTTTAGAGCACAAGTCTTTACATGGATTTCATTAAATTTATACTCCAGAATTTTACATATTTGTGTGATTTTGTAAATAAAATTGTTTTTAATTTTCTTTTCTAGTTACTCAATGATAGTACATAGAAATATTATTTAGTTTTGCTAAATTCATTTATTATAAAGATATCTTTACTTCTCTCTGATTTGCGCATCTTTTATTTCTTTTCTTGTCTTATTGCAGTGGCTATGATGTCCAGGAAAATGATAAATAAAAAGTGACAGGAGTGGAGATCTTTGTCTTTTTTTCAGTCTTAGGGAAAATGATAACCGTTCCCCATTAGTTTTGTTAGCTGTGGGATTTTTTTAAAACATGCCCTTTATAAATTTGAGACAGTTTCTTTACATCTTAAGTTAACTGTATTTTTTTAATTATGAATATTGTGAATTTAAAATGATTTTTCAGTATAGAGATAATTAGATGGGTGTTTGTTCTTTATTTTCATAATGCTATGATTGAAATATGAGATGTCCCCCAGAAGCTCACGTGTGAAACAGTTGGCTGTAGTCAGCGATTCCATTGCTGCGACTCGGGGACCTGACAAGAACAATTTTAGCTGGAAAAGTTGATTTTGGGTCTCACGGTTTCAGAGGTCTTAGTCCATCCATAGAAGGCAAGCTCCATTCCTCAGGCTTTGAGGAGAGGCTGACCACCATGGCAGAAGGAGCTAGAGAAACTCCATGCCAGATATGAAATGCACAGCCCAAAGACACCCCTCCACAGGCATGTCCCCAACGAGCCACCACCTCCTCCAGCCGCACCCTACCAGCCTACAGTTACCAGTTCAACTCTAATTGGTCTAAGGCTCTTATAACCCAACCATCTCACGTCAGCCTTCCTAAATTGTCACACACGAGCTTTTGATGGACACCTCACGTTCAAACCGTAGTACATTGCAGAAAAAGCTCAGAGGTGAAATGTTTGGGTTTTGAGAGCATCCACCTAATCAGGGCACAAATATCCTGCTAGGGACTGTGTGGTGACTGCAGGTAGCTAGGGTGTGGCTGGAGGAGGGGTCCACTGGGGGCAAGCCTTGGAGGTTTATAATTTGTCAATGGTGAGAACAGCGCCCCCCCTTCCTGATGTGATGTCCTGAGCCATTTTCCTCCACCACGCTCTGCCATGAGATTCTGCCTGACCTCAGTTACAGAGCAGTGGAGCTGGCCTTCCGTGGATCAAGACCTCTGCCACTGTGAACCTAAGGACGCACCATTGTTCTCGACAGTGTTTGGTCACGGCAGCGGAAAGGCCGGCTGGTATCGTGAATCATACGGATTGATTTTGAATTATGATTTTGAATTATGGAGCCAGGTTCTCACTCAGGACATATAGTCTCCTCATATATTTTCGTATTCAATTCGATGATACTTGTTAAGGACCTTTGCACCTATATTCCTAAGGGATAATGGCCTGCAATATTTTTTCCTGTAACATCTTAATCTATTTTTTGATAGCAGGTGAATATTGTCCTTATAAAATGACTTGGTATATTCTTCTAGTCTTTATTTTCTGCACATTTGTGTGAGCCTGGTATCATATTTTCCTTTAGCACTTATGAATTCCTATATATTTTCTACTGCCATGTATGGCAATGTAAGTCTTTCAATTTTAAAATATTTTATTTATTTATTTTTTATTAGATGGATATAGAGATACAATTGAGGGGGAAACATTATCAAACATTCAATAACCAATGTATATATACTTAGTTATCCAGGGCTGATGCCAAATCATGGATGCCCAGCTTGGGTTTCCCCTGTTGCTGTTTCCCCCAGAAGAACTCCTGAGTTAAATGGATATCTCGTGGAGGGCAGAGATCTCCTTCTGAGATGATTCCCCCATATTCCCACCCTCCAGTCTCCTAGGAGTTCTTCCTACACCCTCCCCACCCCGTCCCCATCTCTACGCCTCCAAGTATCCTAGGGAGTCATTTCCTTGTTGCGTGAGAATCATACAGTTTGAAATTATTGTTACCTTAGCCATCTACATACTGCTTCCCCATGTATTCTAGCGTCCACAGATGAGAGAAACCATTCAGCCCTTGAGTCTATGAGATTGGGATACTTCACTTAGCATAATTCTTTCCATCTCCATCCATTTGATTTCAAAAGCCATAATATCGTCTTCTCTAATGGCCGAGTAGTATTCCATTGTATATAAATATCAAAATTTTGTATCCACTCGTCGAGTGAGGGGCATCTGGGTTGGTTCCATAATCTAGCTATAGTAAATTGAGCTGCTATAAACATTGAGGCAGCCACATCACTATAATATGCTGATTCTAAATCTTTTGGGAAAATACCCAGGAGTGGGATAGCTGGGTCATAAGGTGGTTCCATCGTTAATTTTTTGAGGATTCTCCACGCTGCTTTCCAGAGTGGCTGAACCAGTTTGCAGTCCCACCAGCAGTGTGACAGTGTTGCTCTTTTCCCACAGCCCTTCCAGCATCTGTTATTGCTAGAATTTTTCATTTTTGCCACTCTAACAGGAGTGAGGTTAAAATTTTTATTTAAAGTGTAATTTTTTAAGTTTTTGGTAACAGGGATTAAATGCAGGGCACAGAACCACTGAGCCACATCCTCAGCCCATTTTATTTTTTATTTTTGAGTTGGGATCTCACCAAGTTGCTGAGGCTGGCCTTGAACTTGCTATCCTCCTGCCCCAGCCTCCTGAACCACTGGGATTACAGGCGTGGGCCACCACCGCAGCCTGAATTGTGATTTATTGGTATAAAGTTTAGAAGCTTTTGTGGTTTGCCTGGGGTTGAAGAGGCTTCTGAGAGGCAGGATTTTTGGCTTCACAGCTGACTCGGTGCTGAGGACGTGGCCACCCTCATCTGGGGCTCGGCTTTCTGGGCCCTCTCCCTCACCATCCTGGGCCTATCCCCTCCTTCCCTCTGGAGGGCTTCTTGTATAGTTTGGCAGTGCAGGGATTCTTCTGCCCTTTAGGAGGTGGTGAGCTTCCTCTTTTCCTTCCCACACGGTCGTGACAGCCACTAAAATGGCCTCCTTCAAATTACAAAATCACTCTAGTTCCACATCACCCAGAGCTCCGCTGGTTTCTCCGGCGCTAAACTTACACTATTGGACACCAAGAGCGAATCAGTTATGAGCACCACCTCTTTTTTTTATTCATAGGACAAAGTTGTTTTGAATAATAATCACAGAATAATCAGAAATAATTACTATTTTCTTCATTTGTTCTTTGGTTTTACAATAAATAAGAATAAAAAATAGCTTTCAATTTAAACGTCACTATTTCAATTCAATATTTCATTAGCCAGGCGCAGACAGACACACATACAGCATATAATCACTCAATTGTGGACAGTAACGTTGCTCAGTGACAGTGGCGGTAGAGTGGAGGTGGCTGGAGGCCAGGAAGGGCTGGGGAGGGGAGAGCAGGTGCAGAAGGCGTGTGGTTCCCTGTGGTCTGGATGTGGAAGGTCCCCAAGGGCTTATGTCTTGAAGGCGTGGCCCCCACTGGGGCTTTGGGGAGGTGCAGTGTCCTGAGGGCTCCGGTGGCATCTGTAGGTTGCCATCGATGGGTTCATGACTGACTGGATGCTGAGGAGCAGGTGGACACAGGACACAGGGCCTCCCTGGAGGAAGTAGGTCGTGGGGGCCAGCGCTCCGAGGGTGCCTCTGGTTCCTGGTCCTGTCCTTCTCTCCTTCCTAACTGCCACACGGTGGGCATCTCTGCTCCACCCCGGGGCAAGATGCATGGGTCCTCCTTGAAGTCGTTTTTCTCACTGCACCCCAAACAGGCTCAAAGGACTCTGCCCCATCCTGAAAGGAACTTGGAATAAATGCCCTTGGCGTGGTTTGCAAATGTTAGGACTGACCGGATTGCTGGGAGTTTCTGAATTGTCCTCCAGGGAGGATACGGTATTTATTAAAAAGGTAAGTGATGAAAACGCGCTAACCTGAAATTTATTTTTATTATTGAACTTGCACGCCAGCCACGGGAAGTGCTGAGACCATGCACCCAAACGATCATCCGGGGAGCATTGCGCCTCTGAACTGCTCAGCATGAGCTCCTCTTGCTAAACGCAGGCTGACATTTAGTTGTATCCTTGTTGCTAAGCACCCTACTGTGCACCCTACACCCCCTCTGCGGGGAGACCCCTCCTGCTGCTGTCCTGGGGGCTCCAGGGCTCCCCTCTTTCCACCAGCAGTCACTGTGCACCAGGGTTCGTATGTGGTTTGTGTTGGTCCTGTGTTGGAAACATGGGCTCAGTGC
>PVKS010036540.1:0-19241 GCA_004027875.1 Aplodontia rufa
TACCAGTCTGCAGCTCCACCAACAGTGTGTTAGTGTGCCTATCTCTCCACAGCCCCTCCAGCATCTATTGTTGTTTATTTTCTTCATCTTTGCCATTCTGACTGGTGTAAGGTGATATCTTAGTGTGGTTTTCATTTGCATTTCTCTGATTACTAATGATTTAGAGCACTTTCTCATGTATTCATTGGCTTGATCAATGGCTGGAATTCTTCTTAAGAAAGACAGGTATGCTATTACAGGAGCCCTGAAAATAGGTGATTTTATATATATAATTAGCAAGGTTTCTGGATTGCTATTTCTTTCTTTGTATACAAGGGTAAGAGATAAAGGACTTGTTTTAGTCAGCTTTTCACTGCTATGACTAACCATCTGACAAGAACACTCAGTAGGAGCAAAGAGGTTTATTCTGGGGCTCATAGTTTCGGAGGTCCCAGTCCATGGAAAGCTGACTCCTTTTTAGGGGCTTGAAGTGAGGCTGTAGATCAAGGTGGCAGACATGGCTCCAAAGAGCATGACACATCAAGGTGTCACATGGGGAAAAAGAGCACAGAACCCAGAACTCCATGCCAGATAGAGACTCTATACCTCAAAGGCAGGCCCCCAATCATGCACCTGCTCCTGACACACCCTACCAGCCTATAAGGGGATTAACTCACTGATTGGGTTAAGGCTTTTAAAACCCAGTCATTCTCACTTCAGCCTTCTTGAATTGTTACACATGAGCTTTTGGGGGAGGATTACTAAAATCTGGTGGTTTTTTATCCCTCTGATAGCTTTTAAAGTAATATGGTTGTGTTTGGAAGGATTCCTTGTTTTGAGATGAGTATTGATTCTCTTTGCTTTTCTTGTTCCAATTATTTAGTTCATTACCAAGGTTTACGGGTAGAGAAGTACAGTGTGGTATAAATTAATATTTCACTAAAACTGGAAGTCCTTAAAGGAATCATAAATGTAAAATAAAGATGATTTCGTATCATCCGAAAACTTTTATATACCATGTTAAGTGGCTTTAAGTAATAATTTCAGTTAATAAAGCAATTATTTCAAAGAAATCACTTTAATTACAATAATTTTAGATCCAGGTTGATTCAAATACAAAGTTATAGAGTGAGAACAAATTTATTTACAAATGTTATGGGTTTCAATTTGTAGAATTGTTTTTTCTTGAATTTTACTGTTAACAATTGCATCAAGAATAGTTATATAATGCCATCTACTTGTTACTTTTGAAAATGACTTGGAGAAAATTTTCTTTGAAATTCTTGGTAGATGATAATGTGCACAATTAGCATAATGATTACATAATGTGGCAAATTATAATGCAATAAATGAAAATACTTATTTTCCTTAATGTTTCTTTCCCCTTGTCACTTGAATGAATCCAGCATTTCCAGGGCTAATATGCAGTTTTAAAAATATATACTATAAATTCTCATATCTGACAAATCTAAAATTTGTTCTAAAATAAGTGAGTGTTTCCCTCAAGTATGGATACTGGAGACTTAAATTTCTAAATTCCATACCATCCATATTTTAAATTTTTACATAGGCTATTCCTTTGTGTTTAGTTGGCTATATGCTCATAATACTTTTTATAAAAAATGCTACTAGTTAAGATACAGTTTAAGATAAATGGGAATGGATTTGACATAAATTGCACAAATTTGCTTTGTTCTGCTATCAAGCCTCACAGAATTCAACAATAAAAATATCCTTAAAAACTATAGAATGACATCACTATGTATGTTCTTCATTGGCCATTTAAATTTAAGTTAATACCAATATTTCCATCTTGAGTAAAACCTATGGAGCACACCGATAATGTAATTTCCACTACCTGACTTTCATTCTGTGTTGTTTGCTGATAGCCTTATTTTCTGTGCCACAAATATCTTTGGCTCCAAATATAGATTTTTGTTTCACTTTATATACTTCTAATCATCTATTTCAGTGTATACTATATAACCTTTCACAAAAATATGAAAAAGAAGATAAATAAAAAATGAAAATAAGAATTAAATTATTTTAATTTTTTAAAAATTGTTATTGGTGCATTGTAGTTTAACATAGTGATGGCATTTGTTGTTACATATTCATACATGCACAAAATATAGCAATATAATTTGGCCAACAATCCCCCAACACTCCCCCACCTCCCTCCTCCTGTCCTTGCATCCCTTGCCTCTCTTTCTGGGGTATATATTTATTCTTTACACCTCACTATACTGACATAATTCTTACACATATGAAGAACATTTTTTTCATATATGTGAGAACAGTAAATACAAGTAATGACTTACTTTTAAAAACTTGAGTTTTTAAATCACTTCAATCATTTCCTCTTCCCCTCCCTTTCTCCCCCCCTCCCCCCGGTCCTGTTTAGGTATAATAGACAATAGAATTAAACATTAATATTTTTATAAAAGCATGCAGAATAACATTCTAATTGAGTCCCCACTCCCCAATATCCCCTCACTTACCCCCATTCTCTTCCTTCTACAGGTTTATTATTTACAAAATAGCTTTTTATTAGAAAGAAGGACAGTGAGGGAGAGAGAGAGAGAAAGAAATAATCAATTTTTAGTGAGTTTTTCACATAGCTTTCATTGCTCTGACACTTAGTTGTGTATGTGGATGCTGGGGTTTGAACTCGTGTACTCAAACATGCTGGGCAAACACCATAACTGCTGAGCCACCGCTCCAGCCCCAAAATAGCTTTTCTTATTAGTAAATCATTGGTATACATATTAATGTGATTCACTATGACATGTTTATATACATAAATGATCAAGATGAGTCTGATTCCATCCATCAGCTTTCCATATTTTATTCCTCCTTTCATTTCTTTCCCCTTTGACTTCCTCGATTCTTTTCCTTATTTGAGGTTACAGTCCACATGTCAGAACATTTTGAGACTGGCTCATTCCACTTAGCATGATATCCTCCAGTTTCGTCCATTTACCATCAAATGACATAATGTCATTCATCCTTGTGGCTGAGTAATACTCCAGTGTGTGTATGTGCCAATTTCTTTCTTCATCAGTTGAAGGGCACCTTGATTGGTTTCCTAGCTTAACTGTTATGAATTGAGCTGACAGGCACCTTGATGTGACTGCATTCCTATAGTATACTGCTTTTAGTTTTTTTGGATATATACCAAGGAGTAGTATAGCTGGCTCAAATGGTGGATCCATTCCTAAATTTTGAGTAATCTCTAAACTGTTTTCCAGAATGGTTGCACCAGTTTGCAGTCCTACCAACAATGTATAGGTGTACCCTTTTCACCAAATCTTCACCAACATTTGTCATTCGGAGTCTTGATTATTGCCATTCTAACTGGAGTGAGATGAAATCTCAGTGTAGTTTTAATTTGCATTTCTCTAATTACTAGGGATGTTGAGCATTTCTTCATATATTTGTTGACCATTTGTATTTCTTCATTAGAGAAGTATCTATTGAGTTCTTTTGCCCATTTATTGATTGGCTTATTTGTTCTTTTGGTGTTAAGTTTTTAATGATCTTTATATATCCTGGATATTAATGCTCTGTCTGAGGTGCAGCAGACAAAGATTTTTTTTCCATTCAGTAGGTTCTCTTCCATGCTTTTAAGTGTTTTTTTTTTCTGTGAGGATGCTTTCCAATTTGATGCCATCCCAATTATTGATTTTTCCTTTTAATTTTTGAGCTTTGGTGGTTCTGTTTAGTAAGTCATTTCCTGCAACAAAGTGTTGGAGTATTTGCTCTACCTTTTTTCCTAGTAGCTGCAGGATTTCTGTTCTAATTCCTAGGTCTTTGGTCCACTTTGAGTTGAGTTTTGTGCAGGATAAGAGGTAGAGTTTGAGTTTCATTTTACTATATATGAATATCCAGTTTTCTCAGCACCATTTGTAAATAAGGTTTTCTTTTGTCCAAATTATGTTTTTGGCTCCTTAGTTGAATATGAGGTAACTGTAATAATGCAGGTTTGTCTCAGTGTCTTCTATTTATTCCATTGGTCTTCCTGTCTATTTTGGCACTAGTGCCATGCTGTTTTTGTTATTTTAGACTTGTAGTATAATTTGAAATCTGGTATTGTGATGCCTCCTATTTTGCTTTTCTTGCTAAGGACTGCTCTGGCTATTCTGTCTCTCTTATTTTTCAAAAAGAATTTCATGACTGTTTTTTTCTAATTCTGTGAAGAAAGTCATTGGAATTTTGATGGGCATTGCATTGGATGTGTGTAACACTTTTGGTAAAATGACCATTTTGATAAATTAGTTCTCCCAGTCAAAGAACATGGAAGGACTTTTTATCTTTTAAGGATATCTAAGATCATAATTTCTTTCCTTAATGTTCAGTATTTCTCATTGTAAATGAGATCCTTCAACTCTTTTGTTAGATTGATTCCCAACTATTTTATTTATTTGAAGCTATTTTGAATGGAGGAATTTTCTTGATTTCTTTCTCAGTAAGTTCATCATTAGAATAAAGGAATGCAATTGATTTGTGAATGTTGATCTTATATCCTGTAACATTGCTGAAATAATTTATGAGCTCTAGAAGTTTTCTTGTGAAGTTTTTGGGATCTTTTAAAGATATAATCATGTCATCAACAAACAGCAATAATTTGAGCTCTTCTCTGCCTTTTGATACCCATTTAATTTCCTTCTCTTGCCTAACTCTGGCCAGTTTCATGGATTATGTTGAATAGGAGTCGTGACTGTGGACACCCTTGTCTAGTTCTTGATTTCAGAGTAAATTCTTTCCATTTTTCTCCATTCAGAATAATGTTGGCATTAGGGATTGTCATAAATGACCTTTACTGTGTTATGGTAAGTCTTCTCTATTCTTATATTTTCTAGTGTTTTAAATATGCATGGGTGTTGTATCTTGTCAAATACTTTTTCTACATCAATTGAAATAATCATGTGATTCTTGTTTTTAAGTTTATTTATGTGGTGAATTACACTTATTGACTTCCACATAGCATACCAAGCTTGCATTCCCAGGATGAATCCTACTTGTTCATGGTGCACTGCTTTTTAATGTATTTATGTATGCAGTTTGCCAATATTTTATTAAGGATTTTGCATGTATGTTCATCAAAGATATTGGTCTGTAGTTTTCTTTCCTTGATTTGACTTTGTCAGGTTTTGATATCAGGGTGATGTTGGATTCATAGAAAGTGTTTGGTAGAGTTCCCTCCTTTTCTATTTCTTGGAATAAATCAAGGAAGATTGGCATAAGTTCTTCTTCAAAGTCTTGTAGAACTCTCCTGACAATCCATCTGGCCCAGGGTTTACTTTGTTGAAAACCTGTTCATGGCTGTTTCTATTTCATTACTAGCAAATGGTCTGTTTACATTTTCTATTTCCTCCTGGTTCAATTTGGATAGTTTGCATTTCTCTAGGAATTTGTCCACATCTTCAAGATCTTCTAGCTTATTGGAGTATAGATTTTCAAAATAGTTTAAGAAGTTTCTGATGATCCTTTGGATTTCAGAAGTTTCTGTTGTGATGCTTCCTTTTTCATCCAAGGTTTTATAACATAACATTTATCTCTCTCTTTTTTGGTAGTGTGGCCAATGGTTTAATATTTTTTATCCTTTCAGAAAACCAAAATTCTGTTTCAATTTTTTAATTTCTTTCTTGATTTCAATTTTTTGATTTCAGATCAGATTTTAATTATTTCCTGTCTTCTATGGATTTTGGTGTTGGTTTCTTTTTCTTTCTCTAGGGCCTTGAGATGAAATGTTAAAGTATTAATGTTGTGTCTTTCTATTCATTTAATGAATGAATTTAATGCTATGAACTTTTCTCTTATAACTGCCTTTATACTGTCCCATAGATTTTGATATATTGTATCACTGTTCTCATTTATCACCAGGTATTTTTTAATTTCTCCCATTATTTCTTCTGTTATCCATTCACTATTCAAAAGTGTATTATTTAATCTCCAGGTGTTAGAGTGGTTTCTATTTTTTATTTTAATCTTACCTCTAATTTCTAGTTTCATTTCATTGTGAACTGATGGGATGCAGGGTATTAGCTTTATTTTTTTGTACTTGCTAAGATTTCTTTTGTGCCTTACAATACGACCTATTTTAGAGAATATTCCATGTGCTGTTCAGAAGAAAGTATATTCAGGTATCGATGGTGAAACATTCTAAAAATGTCTGTTAGGTCCAAACTATTATTATTATCGTATGATTTAATTCTATAGCATCTTTTATTAGTTTTTGTTTGGTGATCTTTCCAGTAATGAAAGAGGTATGTTAAAGTCCCCCATACTAACTTTATTGTGGTCAATTTGGTTCTTGAATTTGAGAAGTTTTTTTTTAATGTTTATTGATGCACCATTGTTTTGGGCATATATATATCCATGATGGTTATATCTTGTTGCTGTGTGATTCCATTGAGTGATATGAAGTGATTTTCTTTGTCTTTTATGAATAATTTTGGGTTGATATTCACCTTATATGATATGAGAATTGCCATACCAGCTTGTTTACAAGAATTACTTCCATGATATGTTATTCCCCATCCCTTCACCTTCAACCAATAGATGTCTTTGCTTGTGAAGAGTGTGTCTTGCAGGCAGCATATTGTTGGATCTTGTTTGTTAATCCAATCTGCCAGCCTATGTCTTTTGTAAAAGAGTTTAGACCATTTACATTCAATAATATTGTTCAAAGATGATTTTTATTTCCTGCCATTTTGATTTATTTATAGTATTTGCTGTGGCATTGATTATCTTTTGAGTGATTGTTCTTCCAGTATAATGTCTCCCTATTATGGTTTTCATTTTCATTTTTTGCTTTTTCTTCATGATATATTTTATTGAGTATGTTTTGTAGAGGAAGATTTCTAATTATGGATTTTTTAAGCTTTTGGTTATTCTGGAAGGTTTTTATTTCATTTTCAAATTTGAAGCTTAATTTTGCTGACTGTAGTATTTTTGGTTGGCATCCATTCTTTCAGAGCTTGGTAGAAAATTCCAAGTCCTTCTTGTTTTCAGGGTCTCGGTTGTGAAGTCATTTTTAATCCAAATTAGTTTTCCTCTAACTGTCATTTATTGCTTCTCTCTTGCAGCTTTTAAGATTTAGTCCTGTATGTTAGGCATTTTCATAATAATGTGCCTTGGAATGGGTCTTTTGTGATTTTGTACATTTGGAGTTGTTTATGCCTCCTGAATTTGAGTTTCCGTTCTATTCAAGGTTGGAAAATTTTATGATATATTTCATTGAAGAGATTGCAAAGATCATTAGTTTATGCCTCCAAGTTTCCCTCCACCTCACTGACTCAAATTTCCTCTCTTCATATTATCCAATATTTCTTAAATATTCTGTTTATGAGTTCTTATCAACTTTTCAGTATGTTCTTCCTTATTTTAAAGATTGTTTATCTTTAAGACTGGAAAAATCTTTCCTCCAAGTGGTTTTAGTGGTCACGCTTTCCATTGAAATATTAATTTGGTTTACTGATTCCGTCATTTCAAGAATTTCCATTTGCTTCTTTTTCAGGACCTCTATCTCTTTATTGAAGTGATCTTTGACTTCCTGTGTTTTTTCTTTGGATTCTTTCCTTACTTCATCTTTCAGCTTGTAGAAAAATTTATGTATGAATTATCTAAATGTCTCCTCTGTCATTTCTTACACTGTGCTGTCATTGATGTCTGTTGTGGATTATGGTTGTTTTGGATGCTTGGTTCTCCTGTTTTTTATATTGTTTGCATGCCTACCCATCTTTCAGTGTTGTGCTGTTTTCTTCTTTCAAGTGAGGGCTTACCTTGTGAGATTCTTTTCCTTATGGGCCCTGGATTGGGTGGATTTGTGCATACTACTATTTTAAATCTTTGTGTAACCCCTGCTGACCCTAATAGCTATTGAGATCTATTTACTAAACTCTTTCTAAGTGAACTCTCATTCTATTCAACTTTATGAAAACAAATATTGTAATTGTTCTCTTCAGTTCCTTGAATTCAGTGATGTACCTATAATAAAATTTCTAGATCAGATTAAATGATTAGTGGTATAATTAGTAACCTTATTACTACCTTAAGTGTGTAATAGAAGGAGGTCAAGAGGAAGATTGGGTAAATGGGAGAAATAAAGAGGAGGGCAGGATAAAAGAGAGGGTATGAGAGGATGAGAGAGGGAGAGAGACAAAGATCTGTTAATTTGCACCAAGGCAAAAAAGGAAAAGAAAGAGACAGAGATAGGGATAAAAAGAGAATCAAATATGGTTGAATTTACACCAAGGTAAATGGAGGTAAAGAGGAGCATTAGGTGGGTGGGTTGTACCTATTAAGGCTGAAGTCCACCCCTCTTCTCTGCCAATTACCCAGGTTCTATATTTGCTTCTCTTTGATTTGGTGCTCTGATGCTGGTTGCAGTCCGAGGACTGTGGTGTTGCCTTTCTCTTTGTTAGGGGTCAGTAATTGGAGGTATCTTCTTCTGGCTGGATGAACTATGGGTTTTTTCTCAGTTTAGTGGGTGCAGAGGTGTTAGCAATGGATCACTAGTGAATTGGTACACAAGATGGAGCAAAGTTCACCACTGTGTCCAGTAGGTGAGTGGAGATTTGAGCTGGGTTCAAGAAGCCCAAGTGTCTGCTGAGTGTGCCTTTGTGCCCCTTGGCACTTTTTTGGGAACTGAAAGCCTTCAGCTGACTGTATCCCTTTGTTTGCAGAGCATGGTAGGGTTGGGGGAGGGGGACTTCAGCACTCCATCCCCAGCAATGGTCTCTGTAGAAATTCTCTCCAGTTCAACTCCCAAGAGGGTCCTGGCAGAGAGATTTCCCCTGGCTCACTTTCCAGGTGTTTGGGCATGGGAATATTCTGACTGTCACAATGTTTATTTAGTGAGGTGACTGGTGGTCCACCATAAAATAGCTGCAGGGCCCAACACAGTCCTCCCCACAAGACTTGACATCAAAATGACCATGGTGCTCCTCAAGTAAAATTATTCCCCATTTTAATGTCCCATTTTAAGTTATGAGTGCCCCTCTGACCATTTCCATGCCTATGTGAGCTCAAGAAAGTGCTTTTTATTTACCCAGAGTTTCTCTCCCTGGTACCCCTCCCCACCCCACTTCCACAGAAGTCAGGGCTCTGTAAGTTCATTTTCCTAACTATCTGCCTCACATACAATCTCTTCAGGTCACAGTCTAAGCAAAATAGAGTCTTATAATATTGTCTTTGTTTGTTACCCACCACTACACATTATTCTGAATGCTGCTTCTTTTCAGAGTCCTGCAGTGACCAGGAAATTGCTGCCTAGCTTGATTCCCCCATGATCTCAATCTATTTTTAATTTTTAAATGCATATGTGTTACATAAAACCTTAATCTGAAAGAAAGATAATCTTCCATAACCTTGCTGAGGGATACAAATAGAAGTAAGGACAGGGACATGGCAGTGTTTTAGAGGCTTATGGCTCTAATGTGACTAAAATTTGTTACATTATAAAATGAAGCTATTGCCTGAAATTCTTAAACAATTACTACTAAGGTAATATTTCACATGCATCTTGTGATTGTCTTACTTAAGTATTAGAACCTTCTTGTGCCATAGGGCTTATTATCCTCTTATAGAAACTAAACTTTAGAAAGTTTTAAAAACAAGTAATTTACCGCACAATAGTGTAATTTTATAAGAAGTAATATACAACAGAAAAGAGGGTCATTTGGAGTTTTAATTTCCAAGGCAATCTAGAATAAATAATGAAAAGATCTAATTATAAATGTCTTGATTTAATGACAGATTGGTCAAAAATTCTAGAATGAGAAGAAAGAAATCAAATTGTTCTTAACATTGACTCTTCCAAATGAAATATTAAACACAAATAGAATTTGGACAGAAAGGGCCTAGAGAACATGCCTGTTTCTTCAAAGATCCCCTAAAAGACTAGCAAGTAAGAGTCTCCAATATTATTGTGGTATAACTTTCACAACCATGAAAGGATAAAATCCTTATTGAACATCTAAAATGAGAACACAACCTTAAATGTACCATTTAATGCACTTATGGAGAGTTTTGCTGGTCAGGCATAAATTCTCCAAAAAGAGCAGACTGCTGACTTTCTATAGAATTTTTTGATAGCATAAGATCCAAGGATTAGTAGACTGTTACAGGTACCTGGGTTGACAATATTTGTGTGGAATGAAACTGCTGTGGAGTGGTTGGTATTTGTTAAGATAATCCATTTTTAATTGCTTGACTTTTAGAAGCTGGGAGTCCTCATTGATTGGCTGGCATGCAAAAGCGTGTTCATTGAGCTGCATTATTATTATTTATTGATTGCACTGAACTTAAAATGATTCCAGTGGCTGTGTGTGATCATAATAGAACTTCCATTCACTGATTACACATGTTAAAACTGGTTCTGATAGCCATCAATTTTAGCTGTATTTCAAAGTTGAGCAAGACTCATGTTGCTGTATGTAGCTTCTTCATGTATAGCACAAGATAGGCTGTAGTGGCCAGGATTACAGACCAACCCAACTTTTCCTTGTAATGTCACCATCTTTTAAATAAATATTAGTATTTACTTGTTGATATTATTTCTTAACTTAGGCACTCCACAAGATACACTACTATCTATTCGTTTTGAGATGTGAAATGTGTGCTCTTCTGAGAAGAATGCCAGGTGGTATGCCAGATTTCATTTAAAACAGACTTTTATTTATCTATATCAGGTGAGCTTCTGAGAGTACAGTCATACATTAGTTTGTGTCTTCAGTGCTTATAATATAGCTTGGTTTCCACACTCTCACATATATTTTATAACTAAATAAATGAAGATTTGTAAGCTACTACAAATTATTTTCATGGTATGTGATGGTTGTAAAAGTAAAATCTTCCTGAATTAGTTATTTGTCCAGTTTCTGAGAATAAAAAGAAAAATTTCCCCAAATGTTTCTAAAAATGAGATACTCTTTCTTGGTAAGACTCATTAATTTTGAAATATCAAAATGTGGACAAAAGCTATGAAAACCTATGAAATTTAGGAATAAAGATTTTTTCCCTTTAAATTAGAAGTGTAAACAAGACTAAAGAAGTAATACTTATTTTAGTTAACATCAAAGATCTCTCAAAGACATATTTTTATATAAGCCATTAATTTAGCACTAATAACTTTTCTTTTGCCAATTAAACCTTCTTGGCAAACTTCATTACCCTGGTTAGTTATTCTTCATGGTAATAAACCCCATTAAAACTATATAGTACAGCCTTTTAAAAATATAAATTGCTCTTCATCCCAGTAGTCTAAATTAGAGTTTTCATGAATATGCTCTAAGAGATAATACACAAAAATTAATCTAAAATTGCATGTCAAAGGTTTTTAGCTTTAATCTCAGCACTGGTACTAACTAACTACTTGAATTTTTAGAAACCAATTGACCTCTCTTTGTCCTCAAGTTTTAACCAGTGTTACAATAAATTATGAAAATGAAGCTAGGTCTCAATCCTTGTTTATATTATATGTGGCCTATTTTTCATATATATGTATTATACATACATCATATATATATTAAAACTACATCTCCGACCATGTTTATGTTATATATGGCCTACTTTTCATACATATGATAAGTTGGTGTATGAAACAAAATTCGAATGTTTAGCTGATTCATAATGAGAAAGGGTTTAAAGTTTTTTTCAAAAAACATTCTTGCTCTGATGAAATATAAAAGATTAACTACAAAGGTCCTAGACTAACAAGCAGATGATGGCATTATTTAATATGTAGAATATGCTTATCACAATAGGAGGCTTTAGGTGAATAATTAGTGATAATCCTACCTACAGAATAAATTCCTTAGAAGTTTTGTCTCCAACCTATATTCCCCATGTCATCTTACAATATTATTTCTCTAATAGTGATTCAACTACATAAACCATGATTGGGCATATATCTGTTCACACCCATACTTGAGTCATTTATGATTTTTTCCTCCAAAATAACATGTGTCCTCTCCTTTACTAGTCGTGTCTAACCTACACTTTGTATGAGTCTTCTCTCTCTAAATCAAAGTAATAACGATATTTTCCTCCTGACTGGTATTTGAATAATTCAAAGGCATTTCATATAATTTTAAGAAACAGATAAGGTATTAATCAGTAAGTATCATTTGTGTATTATACATAAAATATTTCATTAATGTGAATATAGTCATTAACTCATAAGAAAGACAAAAATATTTGCAACTAATAATTTGGAAGAATTGAGTCAATCTAAGGATATATGTTAATTATCCACTTCTATTTGTCTGTAAGAAATATTCTTAATATAAAAACAGCTTAGGAAAATCCACTGTGAGTAAGTAGCTATAAACATAATTATATACAGAATTTGTTAATGGCAGAGGCACATAGTGTTTCTGGAAAAAGAGATATGAGATTCTCATTATTAATCAGAATGATTTTTTGAAAAAAGTCAAAATACAGCCATTAATTTAAATTTTAAGTAACATAGATTTATTGATCAAGTACAGGGCAAGTTTGTACAGCTGAGATAATGAAAAAAGTTTAACTTAATGAATTCTTATGTGAATATATCACATCAGCTAAAGGTGCATTTTTTTTCTCAGATAAAAGCTAGCTTTAATCATTCTACACTAGGCTTGCAAAATTTCTAAAAGCTGATTAAATAGTAATGGTGTAATACATCTCAAAGTACAGTGATACCAAAAAGAGCTGGAGTAATGGCTAAACTTTTATGGTTTATGGCCTCTTTGAAGATTTTCTAATGATCATTTTTACCTTAAAGTATAAGTTCTTAATAGTCCTGTAGTGACAGAAATATTGTTTTAGAAACTATGTTATAAACAAATAGGTGTTCTTCCTGAAGTATGCAAAAGCTTAGTAAATTTTAATTCCTCTTATGCATTTGTATTTCAGATATAATTTGTCTGTTTAAAAAACAATTTGCAATGTTAAAAAATTAAGCATACATGAAGTACTTAGGCTACTAATAAAATGCAGATTCCTAGGTCTTCTTGCCTGCTAATATGATTCAGTAGGTCTGGATCAGGGGCCACTAATCACTCCACCATTTATTCCAATACTGGGTCAGAGATTTCCCCTAAGAATTCGTTCCCCAGACAATTAGTGGGATCGTTCTTAATGCAAGAATATTTCTCTCTAATTGTTTACAGAGAATTTAAATCAATTTTAGCTGTATTTCAAAGTTGAGCAAGACTGATGTTGCTGAATTTAGCTTCTTCATATATAGCCCAAGATAAGAGCACTTACATTTCAAATAGGTGAAAAGATTATAAAAGAAACTGCAAAACAGAAAGAACTCAATAAATATTAATTCTTTTAATCTGTCTTCAATGCAGTGATATATTTGGGATTTCTTTCAGTTACAATAACCCACTGTATCCCTAAGTATTAAATCCCAAGTCTGCTAAGAAGAGTTATTCAAGAAAATGCCAGGTAGAGACTGAGCACCAGGGAGTCACTTTGTGATTTATTGTTAAGTCAAAGTGATTAACTGAGTAGCTTTGGGCTTCAGTGACCAGGTGACATACATACATTTCCCTAGAAGACATACATTTTCCCTATATTCCCTACAGGAATGACCAATTTCATGAACTGAGTTGTTGGGGTGAAATGAAGAGAGGCAGAGATGTTGTTTGTTATAGGCCAGGAAGTATTTCTGACCATATCATATTTCTCAACAATCCAGTTTATTTAAACTATTTATCACTTAATTTCACTCATTTCCTTTGAGCTTCAAGAACATAGGCTTTTTATAATGGCACAGGTATATTGGGGCAAATTCATAATTTCTCTGTTAAACTCCTTTGTACGTAGGTCATTTTCATCCCCTTTTTTTGCTGGGGTGCATAATAAGCTGTGATGCCTCTTGAACTAAGAGGCACATGATTCATAGCTATTCTCACTGGTAACCACTGGAGGTTTACAGTCATCAAGGTTGACCTGTGATGATTTGATCTCCTGTCACTACGGGGATCAGCAGAGGCAGCAGCAATCTCCTTCTCTTACAGCCTCTGGTATGCAGTCTGTCTTCATCACAATGCTAATCCACTGGGGAACATGTGGCCCTAACAGAATGTCAGAGCTCCTCTGCAACACTCAGGACCTGGATTTCCCCACTTGACCTTTGTCCTATAGTTTTAGATGGGAGTTATTTCATTTCACTTCACCGCATCTCACATGGTCACTACTTTTGGAAGACCAAGAAACCAAGCAGAACCTTGGTTCATCTGTGGTGATATGTTTTCTTTGAAAACCAAAGGAATGTATATATTCTTTCAAAAACCAGTTTAAACATTCTTTCAGAAACCATGGCCAAAACCTTCTCTGAGATTTTGAACCAGTCTCCAAGACACAAGCAATTTCTATTTATTTCTTTCCTTTACACTACTTCTACCCAATCAGAGAAAACATTCACTTCCTTTATAGAGTAGGTTAAGAAAAAACTCCAGAAAATAAACCTTTCATGCTGCCCTATTCTCTGCTATGTATTGAGTACGCCGGGACCTTGCCTTAGGTATGCTCGAAAGCCTTTTGTATAGGGTGTTGTTGCTCCAGTCTCTCAGTCTTTCATTCCAGAGTTTGGGAATAGAAAAACTGAGTTTCTTTTTTCTTTATTCCTATAAATTGATCTTCTCAACTAATTGCCTCCTACCTCATGTCCATCTTCAAATATCTCAAGTTCCAACTAATTTCTATACCACAACCAAGCTCAGAACCTGGATAATGTACAGATTAATTGCCCCTTGTCCTACATAATGATAGGGCAATTTGTTAGTAATTTTTTCTATGTATTAATATGTTTCATCACAAATTGGAAAGAGAAAAAAGTGATATAATTCCCATAATGCAATAATAATGATGGCAATGTTGTTCAAATGTTTATACACTAAGTACTCATGTGCTAACCGGTTTTTTAAGTGAATTAACAAAGTTCATCCAAATAACCTTAAGAGATAGGCATTGTTAATATTTCCATTTAAAAGATGATAACAATGAATCAAACAGTTACGTAACTTGTCCCAAATCAATCAGCTAATAACTGGAATCATCAGAACTGAACCTGGTAGTCTGGGTCAACATTGTTCCAGTGTGTTCCAATTTTAACACTTACTAATTGTATGATTTGGGGAAAGCAGTCTCTAATTCAGTTTTCTCACCTACAAAATAGATAATCAAGGAATTTCCAAGATGGTAAGCTGCAGGAAGTCTGCTTCTTGTTTGGCTCCACGATGGGTTGAAAAATCTCCAGGAGAGCTCCATTGCTGCAAGGTGCATTTAGGGGAAAATCATCACCAAAGCACAAAGCAAGTTAGGGAAGATTTTTGGAGGAGCAGAGACTTGGGCACAGCAAGTGGAAAAGAGGGATTTTATCCATCCCAGCAGGGTCAAAGCAGCTGCAACTGCTATTGCTCCCAATCAGCAAGGGAGTGGGGGAGGAGCTGAACCATAACATGCAAATTATCTGCCTCAGGGAAGCGGAGTTCTATAAGGAACTGTGTGTTGGGCCCAGCTGGAGACACCCCTACTGCACCTCCACTGCATAAAGAGAGAACACTGCCTCTCAGCTGCCTGCAAGAAGGAGAATCAGCAGTCATTTTGAAGACTGTCCAGCAACAGGGAGTTGGTAGTTCAAAGCAGGCTACTCCATAATTCTGCCAGGAGCCAGCCATGGTTCAGAGGCTGAACCCAGAATACGTAGCATGGGACAGGCCCAGACTTCAATTAGCTTAGAGCGATTTGGCAGGGGACAGAAGCACTCAAGAGACCACAGTCTGAGCACAGAAAACCTGGAGGGACTATGTGTGTAACCAGCAGAGGGAGCACTGATCTGCATTGAATTCTCTGTGCCTAAAATCTGGGAAGTCTCCTGAATTTCAGATCCCCAGGGAGGCCCACAAAGGCCAACCCTGAGGGCATTCTTTAACCTGATCTCTTCAGGGAAATTTCCACCCAGAAAGCCCAGGAGATTAAGCTAGACACCTAGTCATCTACTTGAGATCACGTAATTCCTGACTGAGAGACCCTGCTAACAAAACTCAGGCAGACAGTGAAATCTGCTCCCAATTTGTAGAGAGACAGCTTCAATGAACATGGTTTCAATTTTTCATCAAGAATTTTTCCCCCTATTTTTGGTGTGTATTTGTCTGCCATATGGAGAAGTAGATTTGTTCATGGACATATAAGCATACTTTTTGTTTTTGTTTTGTTTTGTCTTTGTCTCTTTTTTCAATTTTTTTCCTCTTTTCTCTTTTTCTTCTTCTCTCTATACTCCCTTCATTCCCCAGCGTTTACTTCAATGTAAATATGAATCCTTGTCCTGCCTGTATTGTCCCCCAGTTTCAAAGTTTTCCTCTGCTTCCTTCTACCCCTTCTTCTGGTATTACCCTAATTCTGGTATCACCTATTGTACTAATATCTCTTTCACTCTTCCTCTACTTTGGTAACTTTGTCTCTTCCTCTATTTTTTTTATGTTTGTTTGTTTGTTTTTCCCCAGCAAATCCTTCATGCCCACTATTTTCTTTTATCTGTTCACACTTGGTTATTACAACCTCCTCTCTAACTTTCTTTTACATTCTCTTCTTATCTTGTCACCTCTTAGCTCTAATTAGTCTATACAATTCAACCCATTTTTTTATTTCCATCGGTTCCATTTTTTATTTTGAGACAAGGGTCTCACTAAGTTGCTTGGGGCCTCACTAAATTGCTGAGGCTGGCTTGAAACTTGCAATCCTCCTATCTCAGTATCTGGAGCGGCTGGAATTATAGGCACTCCACCATGCTTAGCAGGATATCCATTCTTAAACAATTCCTGGTTAGCAACACTGTATGAATAAGTACAATTTTGACACCATGACAACTTTAGGCCTCTATCCACAAGAGAAGACCAAGACTCCATCCTGATACAGAGTATTACCTTTTAGAAGCTGTTTCAGGTTTTTCCTGAATTCAGGACACTTAAACAATGACCAATAAATTGACATTCCTTTTAAGTTATATTTGTATAATTTATCAGACTGCTCTACAAATTTGTACCACTGTCCAGAATCTGAGATACCTGATTATGCAAGGACAGCCTCTGCCACTCACTGTCTCTGATTTTGCATAAAACCAAGAAGACAGCTTGAAAAGGAAAAACTTGAATAGGAAAAACAAAAAACAAAATAAAACCATTATCTTAGATTAAGAAATACTGGGAACTGTTCCTTTCAAAAGGAGTACATATTCAATTACTCTGATTATTTTTCATTTAATTTGAATTCAACCTGTAGTACAATTCTGTGTATTTTCCATTTTAAAAAGATGTATTTTTCAATACCCGAGTAAGAGTTCAATCTGACTAACATGCATAGAATTCTGAGGACATGTCTCTGCAGACAAATTAGAATAAAATATAGATGATAGAGAAATGTTTTTGAATTTTTAGGAGTTTCTCCAAACAGGGTTTCTACAACATTCAGTCTTAGCATACCGTCAAGAATAAAGATGCCTCTTTCTTAGAACTATTGTTTGGAAAGTTGAGAGGGCAGGAGAGATATTTTAAGGATTCACTGAAGCACAGCTTCAAAAGACATAACTACTTGGGGCCTGCTGGGAAACAAGGTCTCAGACAAACAAACCTGGCAGGTGGCATTGAGGAGCCAGATAGTTGTTTCCAAGTGTTACCCTTAAGGAAGGATACAAGGGTGAGAGATGGAGCATCAAAACAGCAACAAACTGTGTCAAAAACTGATGAACACTCTTCACAAACACATAGAGAATACAGAGTTGTAGCTTCCATGTTAATTTTTCTTTAAAATGATGCCTTACCTAAACACACACTGGTATTTACCTCATATACATATAAGTAGCATATACAACCTACACTTTACCATCTGGAAAGAATGGTGGGGGATGGGAGGCATTCCCTGAGCACAGAATCAGAACAGAAAACAACCCTGTCTCCCAGGTCTGATTGGAAATTTTGCTCACCCAGAAAGTTCATATTTTCAGACAATTTAAATTACTGAAGGCAAATTTCTTTTTTCTTTTTTTTTTTCCTTTCTAAAAGTGTATTTTGAAAAGGGAGAGAATTGTTCTCCAGCACACTACTGAAGTAACTAGACTTACATCTCTTATTGCCATCTTGGAGAGGCCCAGCTTATGATCTCCGTCGGCTTTTATAATAGAACATCTTCTGATTACGAGCAGAGAGTGGCCGAAGTCAAATAAAAATCTGACCCATGTGCTACATATTTCTAGAGTGTCCTCCATTTTTTTTCTCTTTCTTCCCAATTTTCTTTTGAATTGTTAATGTACGTTTATACATTCCAGCTTTTTGCCACATAATCAGTAAGATCTCAAAGTTCCCTAAAAATAAATTATTTTGTCAATAAATTCTCCAAATAGTCTTTCTCTTCCACTTCTCACAGTTATTTGTTTCAAAAAATAATAATTTTCACACCATTGCCCAATTCTTCACTTCAAAGTCTCTATTTGTCTGGGGTAGCCACTAAAACAATTTAGTTTTCTTTAATTGCTTCCTAAATTGTTCTCCTCCATTATTTTGTGTATATTGTTGATCACAAAAAATTCTACCCCATCATACCATTTATTTACCATGTTGCAATTGCCACTTTCCAGACCTTCACTAGAAATTTTTTCCTGATTCTCTCAACTGTATACAATCTCTTATGTACTTACATAGAAGCCTGTACTGATTGTGTTCTTCCATTTCTTAGTGGCCTAAATATAGAATGAGCAAAACCCCTCTTCTTTGACTACTCAACCATATTTCAGAATAAAAGTCCTTTTCATGACTGTCATCATGATGCCAGGCCATTGAAAATCTCAAAACATGCTCTGGATACATTTCCCATATTGACAGCTATGCTTGTTGCAAAATTGTTTGTTAAAAATTTTTAAGTTTTTGAATACAACTGATGAATCTCCAAATATCTATGATTTTGTAGTACATATATCCAGTTCTTTATGAGGCAAGTTAATTTGTATTTAAAATATTCCACTTTGTCCATACCTAAGATAGTCCTATAATTCATTACTCAAAGCAGAGCGTTTTTAAACTGTAAAGGGCAAAAATTAGTTATTATTTTAGAAAGCAAAGGTGATGTTAGTATAAGCTCAGGCAATAGTATCCATATCCCCTTTGAAGTGATAAACCTAAAACTCTACATGATATCCTATTGTTATCTCACTACACAGTATTGAGACAGTTTTAGGAGAGATAATAAAATGGCTAGGTAGCCTGGACAGG